>CAUYSK010060223.1:0-19492 GCA_963575035.1 Avahi laniger
CTGAGCAACATAGCAAGATCCTATCTCCACAAAAAGTAGAAAAAATTAGCTGGGCATGGTGGGGTGCTCCTGTAGTCCCAATTACTTGGGAAGGTGAGGCAGGAGGATCACTTGAGCTCAGGAGTTCGAGGTTGCAGTGAACTATGATGACGCACTGCACTCTAGCCTGGGCGGCAGAATAAGACTCTGTCTTGAAAAAAAAAAACCCACAAACCTAATGTTTTTCTCATTGTTGTCGTCAAAAACAGTGATATTAAATATCTGAGCACTTTAAAATGCTCAGTTCAGGAGCCCAAAATCATCTGTTCTTTCTGCTTCTCTTTGTAGAGAGAATTCTATGCCTTAGCATTCTTAAATGTCTCATCTTCTGCTTGTACTAATACACACACACATACACACACTACATATACACACATATATACACACAAATGTAATAATTACTTCTTCAAGAAAATTTGGAAAGTGTAAAAATTACTTTTTTTTTAAAAAGGAGAAAAATAATAATCTTGGCAGGGGCAACCAGTGTTAAAATTAGTCACATTTTCTTCCAGTCATCAACACAGAAACCACTGAAAGCCAGTGGCTCTGGAGGGCCATGCTACTGTTCCTGGTCCCCAAGCCATCTGGTCCTTCTCTGTCATTTCGAGTGTGATAGCATGAGAGAGTGTGAGCCTGAATTGGTGTGGCGGACCTCCTTCCTCTTCAAAGATCTGTTAGCTGGGGTGCTCCATGAAGGACGAGGGTTAAACCAGAGCTGGATTTTAATACTAAATACAAGAATTCCTAATTCTTAGGAATAGGAGGAAGAAAAATCAGGAGAATAAAGGAGAGTGAGACAAGGTGTCAGAGGCAGGCACCAGAGTCGTCAGGAAAAAGACTTTCCACGTGGTATGGTTCAAGGAGTACCAGGCTCACTTTCAGCCCCCTGAGCTCAGCCGGGAAGGGGCTACGTGGGTTGGAGCCTTGGCTGTTTCCTTTTCTGTAAAGTGAATGATACTTTGAATGATCGTCAAGTTCTATTCTTACTCTTAAATCACATCTTTATCATTTTCACCGTGAGAGGCTTATACTTTCATCTTTAATAATAATCAGAAACACGAGGAGAGGTATTGCTTTAAGCCACGTAGTTACGAGTCAGTGCATTTGACAACAGGTTTTTCTAGGGAGTGGAGAGTGCGCTGGAATATTCCACTGGGGTGGGGCAGAGCTGACTGGGAGGGGCGAAGACAAGGGCAGTGAGAGGTGTGAGGAAACAGTTCATCAACATTAACTGTTTCCAGGATGATTCTGCGATGAGTACTGGAAGGATGGTTTTCTTTCCACTGTATCCCTGAGTGCCAGCACGGTGCCTGGCACGAAGTCAGCCCTCAATAGATACTTTAAAATGAAATAATGAATTAATAAGGCAGACTGGAGTGGATGAGAGGAAGGGTACGAATCTAGACAAAGAAAAGAGCAGAGGATGCTGCTCTCGGGTCCTCTGTACCAGACACTGAGTTAGGGAGAAAGCACAAAGCCCTGTGAATCACCCTCCCCTCGGCCTCACGGTGGTAAAAATCCCCACGCGAGGTGGAGCCTCTTTAAAGCGTGCCTTCAACTACGCACCGCTCTCTGGGCCCTGGCTCGGAGTCTGCCTAAGAAATGTTCTTCAAAACACCCAAGATACTGCCCAGCTGGAGTCCAGTTGCCTTGAAACTAGCTGAGTAGGGGCAAGCATTCTCAAAGGCAGATAGCCCTTCCTTCTCAACAGGAGTGGTGGCCATTCCCTGCACTTGGGTGTTCTCATGGTTTACCTGAGAAAGCCTGATCATGACTGCGGAACCCACTGGAAAGTCTTCTCTCTGAGGCAGGCCAGACTGGCTCAAACAGCACGTTTGTTTCAGTGCCACAGGGCTCTGCTGCTAAGAAAGCATCGCCCACAGCCATCTGGGGTGCTCCCAGCCCCCCTGCGACGCAGATTCTCAGCTTGGGTTTGTGTCTCGCTGAACCTGCGGTGCTACAAGTGCAGTTATTTTAATTTCACAGGAAAGGTTTGGGGGGGTATGCATGCAGCATTCGCCGTCCTGACGCGGGGCTAACAGAGGTGAGGCAGTGAGTTTAGTGTATTCCGAACCACATGCCACGCTCTGTTCTAAGCACTTTGCATATATTAATTCATTTAGTCGCAAAACAACCTTAGGTGCTAGATAATCTGAAATACCTTGTTACCCTCCACCCCCATTTTAAGAGATCATTATAACCCCCATTTTACACATGAGCAATCTGAGGCATAGTGAAGCTAAATGACTGCCTAAGGTCCCGCAGCCGTTAAGGGGCAAAGCCAGGCTTTGAACTCAGGCAGTCTGGTGGCAGAGATCACCTCCCGCCCGCTACATTGCACTACCTCTTTTTTTTTTTTTTTTTGAGACAGAGTCTCACTGTGTTGCCCGAGCTAGAGTGCCGTGGCATCAGCCTAGCTCACAGCAACCTCAAATTTCTGGGCTCAAGTGATCCTCCTGCCTCAGCCTCCCGAGTAGCTGGGATTACAGGCATGCGCCACCATGCCCGGCTAATTTTTTCTGTATATTTTTTAATTGTCCAATTAATTTCTTTCTAATTTTAGTAGAGACGGGGTCTTGCTCTTGCTCAGGCTGGTTTCAAACTCCTGAGCTCAAACAATCTGCCGGCCTCGGCCTCCCAGAGAGCTAGGATTACAGGTGTGAGCCACTGCGCCCGGCCTTGCATTACCTCTTAACATACATGTCAAAGCAAAGGCTAAAACAAAGACACCCTGCCTGACTAGGGGCACACAGACATCCTGAGTCTGGGGACTGTGACATAGTCCTTCTACCCCCACAGAGCTGAGAAACCAATAGACAGTCTATAACACATATAAGGTTGATGACAATTTCCCCCAAATATTTTTATACGTGCATACGAATGATTCTGGCTCCACTGGGCCTTACCCACAGTGACACAAATGTGGCACCCAAGGGAATCATTACTTAAAAACTCAGGGGTATTACTCGATGTCAATACATAATGTTTGGAGATTGTGTCATCATTGGCCATAAACGAATTTTTTATTCATCATTTTCCCTATTACAAAAATAATACATGCTTATCAGAAAAATTTAAACCCTGCTGAAACACCCAAACTATTCAAACATTAAAGTTAAACATATGTAACATTAGGACAGTGATTCAAAATGAAGTAATCGAGAGAGGATTCTAGGATTTCACAGGATTTGTAAGGACTTAACGCTAAGGAACTCTTTCTTCCTTCTCTAAGGGCGAATTTGCAGGGGAGGGGGTCTTGCCTGATAGGTATATATAATAAATTTTAAGTTGTCTGAAAAGATCTCTTTGGAAGAGAAATGTACCGAAAGACATGTGTAAGAAGATGATCCAAGTTCATTGTTTCTTTAGGAATGAACTGAATTTATTAAATGCTCAAGTGGGCCCCTTGGAGCAGCTTTAATGTTGGGCCAGAGTGAGAACCAGTTGGATCTAGAGTATATGTCTAATCCCAACTCGCTGTGTTTTGAGACTAAGAGTAAGAGTAGGGATCCTATCTTCCCAGGATCTTCACTTTCTTCTCTAGTCATATTTGCTCTTCAAATCACGTATCATGGAAGGACCCAGCCAGCTCAATAAATGCTTTCTGGTCCTGCTCTGACATGGTGGAAACTGCACTAGATGTCTTATCAAAGACCTTGAGAAACTTCTGGGGAGCAGCTTAAATTCAGGGTGCACCTCCGTGTTCCCATTCGCCAATGAAGTTGTGCTCCTGCCCTGTCTCTTTCATAAGGTCATCAGGAGGCTGCAGTGAGGTCAAGAATGCGAAAAAGCTTTGCCAGCTCTTCCTGCAGCACATGCAGTTTAGAGGGCGAGGTGATGATTTCTCACTGCTTAAATGTTCGCTTTTAATTGGGAAGAATTGGACTGAGGTAAAGAAAAGTGCACTTTGAAGCCTAAAATCTTAAAAAGGAAACTAATGGCTCAAAAGAATGCCAGACTTATTTATAAGCAGTCAATAATGGAAAATGAACGTGACCTACTGAGCACTCAGAGGAACATTTGTGTCTCAAATCCTCCTTACTCCATCTCTCCATGAAAGGAACGAAGGAGGGAAGGAAGAAGAAACAGAAGGAAGGAGGGAGAGAAAGAAGGAAGGAATTATACCTTGAAGAACAGCATAGTTAGAAAGGAGAACATAACTTGGGGACAAAGGCACTCAGAGAGAATATATTTGTTTGTCCAATTTCTCTTGCTAGACTGAGCTCCTCTAAGGCAGGACTAGATCCCATTCATCTTTGTTGGCCCTACTCCTTGTAAAGTACGTGTCACATCCTAGAAACGATTTAGGATGAACCATATGGCATTGCCATTTTGGTAGATCAAAAACAGTCTAATATTGGCACTGCCATATGAGTCAACCTATTAAGTGTTAGATGCAGGAGACCTAAGGGTCATATTCATTCAGTCAACCTTAACCCTCTGTCCCTCATCACACCTCCCCACTATGCCATTTTGGGCTGGATAATTCTTTGCTGTGAGGGGGTGTCTTGTGCATTGCAGGATGTTTGGGAGCATCCCTGCCCTCTACGTACTTGATGCCAGATACATTCTCCCCATCTCTACCCACTAGATACCAGATACATTCCCGCTAGTTGTGACAAACGAACATATCTCTAGATATCGCCAAATGTCCCCTGGGAGGCAGAATTGCCCCCTGTTAAGAACAACTGCTGTAGCTCTAATCACCCATTGAATAATTAAATATTTCATTTATAAACAAGTTGTTCAGGTACTATGTAGACATTGCCTGCAGCTATATTATGTGTAAATGTATACAAAGTCAGCACTTACACAGAAAAAGAAAAAATAGCTAATATCAAATTAAAGTATATCAACCCATAATTACCCATGAAGTGAGTAATGAGGTAGATAATAATAAAGTTATTTCAGTCACACAATTTCCCTGCATTAGATTGCTTTTCTAATTATGGTTTGATTTAGGCTAAAAATATTAATAGTAATCAATTTCCCGAACACATGCTGACAGATGACAGGGAGAGATGGTAAGTGTGCATGGAGAGAAATCATTTGGGTTTCTTAAATTTTCATGAACACACATAAAGTGGGTACTTTAACCACAGGTGATCAAACTGCATGGTCCATTAGCAAGCTTAAAAAGTAATAGAAACATTCATACTTACAAATGAATTAGTGATTTGAGTCCCCGGAAAGTATGCCTTGAAATGGACTTGATGTTGTTGTTTTCTATGAATCTGCAATAGGTTATAAGATTTTTTGTCAGACAGTTGTAGGAACTTGAGAGCACTTGTCCTGAATCATTGTGTTAACAAATAAGGGTTTTTTTTACTTACAAATACTCTAGATGTGGAAGACCAATAAAAGCATCATCACTGATTACATCAAAGGAGTTTGATGTGAACAACCTGCCCAGAAAAAGTATACCATAAAAATGGTTAAACTGACAGATCGTCAATCTTTACTGCTTTCATCTCTCAGAAAAACCAGTGGCAGTTGTATACAGAAAAATGTCTGGATGTCTGTCCTCTACAGTGCTATTTATTCAGATAATCTTTGCAGCTGTTTTTTTAGTCCTAATTATCTCTTCATCAAATGCTCATTGAAGGGGTGCCTTGTGCCCCACTCCTCACAATGACAGGTACCACATGCCTCGGGGCAGCTTTGAAACACAATCATAGCAGCTATAGTGGACAGAGCAGCCAAGTCAACACTGTGCACATTTTCATGACAGACACTAACAATCTTTTCTGCTTTCTAGAGGAACCTCTAAAGTATTCTGGTTGGCCCAAACAATAATACTTTGGGGTTTTAAGCCTGGGAAACCTAGAAAAATTTAGCACCATGCTTGGTTGTGCTGTGATATCTCATAGCAGACAGGCCACTGACTCTGGCTCAGTGAACGTCAATTAACCTTCTTTGAAAATGGGACGCACTGACGATGGGAAACAATGAAGCTTGGAAAGAGACTTAGACCTATTTTATTACTAAGGAGTTGAAAAAAAAACACTTTCACTTGGACAAATGTATTTGCAATTTCAAAATTCACAGGGGTTTAGTTTCAAAATTACTGATGACAAAGAACATCAATCAGCTACCCCACACCCTACTGAACTCCCTGGAGAACTGAATGAGAGGCTTAAAAGAGGTGCCTTCAGGCCAAATAGTACAATAATATATTATATAATATTGTAATAATATCATAATAATTCTGTTGGTAAGTCTTGTGACTTTTACATTTAAAGTTTAGGGATTAAAAAAAATCCCTAAATTATTTTTATTATTTTTATAATGGCCAATAAAAGCTTAGCAACTTCACCCCTGAATCTGTTCACTAAGGGGATTAAAACTAGGAGATCTCATTTTCTGAACATTTACGAGTGATTTATTTGACATCTGGGATTGCTTCAAATAATCAAGGGAGGGGGACGGCAAGGGCTTAGAGATGAATTGACAGAAGTTGACAATTTTTAAAGCTGAAAGATGGGTACATGGGAGTGAGTTTTACTATTTTCTCTACTTTTATACATGCTTGAAGATGTCCATAAAAATGTGGGAAAAAACAAACTGATCTAACAAGATGATCTCTTGCATCTCTTCCTAAACTATCAACCCTGGAGTGATGTTGGATTCTCTTTCTAATCGCTCCTGCCTCTAACGTCATGGTTTTATACTCAAATAATTCACTAGGTTCTGAAAATCCAACACTAACGAATAGTGATACGTGTTAGAGCTCCACCAAATGTCTGCATTTGAAACAAATGCAAAAGTGTATGATTTCCATCACAACTTTGACAATTGTCTGTCCTCATTTCATGTTTCTGGAAAACGAAGATTATTTAACTTGACTCCAAGGTAAGCTAACATCCAAAGTCTCCAGACTATCATTTCATTTTATATAGACAGCATCAGGGGCGGAGAGAATGGATTCAGGAAGAAATAGGTACAGAGAAATACCTCCCACACTCACTGTCCCGTGGTTGGATCAGTGACTTCATAATGACATACTTCAGGTCACCAAAAGAAAGTTCCCCTTATGTTAAATGAGATGCAAGACAGAGTGCGAAATGAATATTAGTGGGCAGAACTTGCCCGTGCTTGTCACGGAAAGAGAAGAGAAGATTTCTGCTAGATGTTTCGTCTGCTTGTTCATTGCTTATCCCTAGCACCTGTGATAGTGCCTGCTCCATAGTGGACACTGAATAAATATTTGTTGAACAAAGAAGAATTCACTTTACATTAAATTCTGAGCATTGCTAGATTATTGGATTGCATGTTCCTTACAGCAGGGACTTACCCTTATTCGTTTTTGTGTCTCTAGCCCTGAGCACAGTTCCTGGCTGAATAATGTTGGTTGAACTAGATTTCAAGGACTAAAACCTCTGGCTAAAACTACGATGGCATGCAAAAAGATGGATGAATATTCAAGGGGAAGAGGCCAGAATACAGTGAAGTACACCCTATATTGCTGCACTTACATAAAGTACAATGCTGGTAGAAGTCATGATAGTGGTTGCTCTTGGGGACAAGCAGGAATTGGAAGAGAGCACAAGGGTGCCTTTGGGGTAATGACAATGTTTGGCTTCTTGACCTGGGAGCTGGTTACAAAGGTGTTCACTTTGTAAAAATTCATTGAGATTTACACTTATAATATGTGGACTTTCATTTATGTATATTATACTTCAATTTAAAAGTTTCTTACAAAAGCTAAAAAAAACCCTCTGGCTAAGATCATAATGAATACCATAATCTCTCACTGCTAAATTCAGTTGTAGTTTCTATGGAAAAGGATGTGTAAAATTATACATACTTTCTAAATGTAGTTGAGTGGGCTATCCATTTTCTTACCCTATGTATACTTAAAAAAACTCTTATATTATGTTCTATAAAGAGGGTGAAACTCTGACCCTTAAATTTTTATGAGTTCTTCTAAATATGTTTGATTTCAATATTATGATTTGTTATTGAACCAGATATGTTAATGTATCTCACAGTCCTTGTTAAGGGAAACTGTGTCCACCCCACACCATCATGACACACAACAGACCTGGGTAGAAAACAGTCACAGTGTCTACTATACAACCTGTGTCCCTTTCCACGAATTATTAGGGCAAGAAAGACTCGGTTCCTCCCCCAGAGCAACCAGTCTCTAGGTCAGGCAGCATCCCACGGCCCAAGTAGGTTGGTTCAAAAAGGTGAGTTGAGCTAAGGTGAGACCCTTCGTGGGGGTTTGGAATTGGCAAACTGGGAGATGGAACCCGCCAGCAGAGGAGTTGAAGGGAAAAGGAGGCCTTAGGGGTGAGTCGGATCCATGGCACACAAACGTGTATGCAAGGAACACTCAGGAGGATGCAGGATGTGGAGGAGACGTCACCAAAGGAAGTGGCTTGAGGCCGGCGCAGGGGAGATGCCTAGATCTGTGTTAGAGTTTGGGCCAGTGCTTCTCAATCTTGATTGCACTCAGAGTCACCTAGGGACGTGGTTTCCACCCTCAGAAATTATGGCTAAATTCTACATCTGAGGTGTCACCTGGGAAATTTAAAAATTTCCCAGGGAACTCTTCTATGCAGCCAGAGCTGCACCTGCTAAGCTTTCTGCGTCAGTCAAAACACCCACCCCTTTATCTGAGGTGACTGACCTCTGCTCCTTGCAGCTAGTCTGACTGGAGCAGTGGCTGTGGGACATGGAGGAGCTGTGGGTTTCCCTGTCCCCATAACTACACGTAGCAAGGGTCTGCAATAATATGAGTCGGAAGTGACAACTGTCCTCACAACAGCAGCATCATGGAGGGATTTGTGGGGACCAATGTACCATCTAAACAACCTTGAGCCACATCAGAGATCCGGATTTCACAAGTTTGCCAAGCAGCCGCCCCGTGGGTTTGTGCAGAGGTGGTGTAGAATTTGCCCTCTGCCCTGGTCCCATGGGAACACTTGAGGTCTCTCCTCTTTTCTTAGGAGGGAAGAATCCAGGTATTTCCCCCTAGAATTTGGGTGGAGATGGACACAGGGATGTGCCTGATCTGTCTGTAACCCTGCCCCCAGGGCTGTGCACTTACAAATTCAGTAAGAAAAGGGGCTGCGGGAGGAGTGGGAAGGATTTTTTTCTTCTTCAACCAAGCGAGTGTATATTTCCTTACCAGGAGGGAGATTTAGAAAGACCATATATAGCAACTGTCAATTCCAGGCAGCCACTAGCTCATTCTTTAAATAATGATCACCGCCTTCATAGTAGCCTACATTTCATAAATTCCTGCCTGGATTATCTTATTTGGTCTCTGGAACAACTCTATGAAAGTGGTAGAGTAGATGTTAATTATCTGTTTGACAGAGGAGGAAACTGAGACCCAGAGGGCTACTGAAGGCTTTGCTCAAGATCACGAGGCCCCAGATCCCCGGTCTACTACCTTTTCACACATGGGGTGGCCTTTCAGCTAGGTCTGAGGTCACATAATGACGTAATATCCACGTTTTGGTGAACAGCCATAATAACACCACTCGGCTCACATGGATTTAAGAAATGTAATTAAATAATAATCCCTTTCTTAAAGGAATGAATGAATCAATGTAAGTAGTCTCAAAGTCATATCAAGGTCATCTCAATGTGGATTTTTTTACAAGTAAAAAGTTTTAAAATTTTGAATGCAGTTTGATGTATTCTGTTTATGAATAATATATGCTCACTGTAGAAATTCTAGAAAACACAGAAATGCTTGAAGAAAATAAAGGGCACCATAATCATACTACCCAAAGACACTGATACACATATACACAATGTATATATGATATATATACATGTTTATAAAATTTAGATAATTTTTATATTGTTTTGTGTTCTTTTCATTGCTTATTTTATTGTGAACAGTTTCTCATGACAATCAAGTTTTTCTCATGACAATCAAAAATGTAGTTTTAACAGTAAGTAAGTTTTGTATTATGGATATATTATGATTTAATGTTTTATTGTTGATTCCAAGTTTTACTTATTATAAGCACTATTATAACCATATTCATATATAAATATTTTCCTATCTGTAATTATTTCCTTAGGGTAGATTTTTTAAAGTAGCATTATTGGATTATAGATAGTTTTATTTATTATTATTTTTTAAGAGACAGGATCTCACTCTGTCACCCAGGCTGGAGTGCAGTGGCTGAGATCATAGCCCACTGCAACCTTGAACTCCTGGGCTTGAGCAACACTCCCACCTCAGCCTCCAGAGTAGCTGGGACTGCAGGTTCCTGCCCAGCTAATTTTTTTTTTTTTTTTTGAGACAGAGCCTCACTTTGTTGCCCTGGCTAGAGTGAGTGCCGTGGCGTCAGCTTAGCTCACAGCAACCTCAGACTCCTGGGCTCAAGCCATCCTCCTGCCTCAGCCTCCTGAGTAGCTGGGACTACAGGCATGCGCCACCATGCCCAGCTAATTTTTTCTATATATATTTTTAACTGTCCAATTAATTTCTTTCTATTTTTGGTAGAGACGGGGTCTCGCTCTTGCTCAGGCTGATCTCGAACCCCTGAGCTCAAACAATCCGCCCGCCTCGGCCTCCCAGAATGCTAGGATTACAGGTGTGAGCCACCGCGCCTGGCCCCTGCCCAGCTAATTTTTAAATTTTTTGTAGAGATGGGTCTTGCTGTGTTGCCCGGCTGGTTTCAAACTCCTGGCCTCAAGCCATCCTCCTGCCTCGGCCTCCCAAAGTAGTGGGATTACAGGTATAAGCCATTGCACCTGGCTGATTATAGACAGTTTTAAGATCTCTAGTACTTTATTGCTAACTTGTACCAAATTACATGTCCTACTCTGAGTATGGAAATGCCTATCTGACCATATCCTCACCAACATTTACTTTATCATTTTTGTTCATTTTCCTATGAAATCATATTTTGACCATTTTTATTGCTTTCTAAACACTTTTTATTTATTAAGGATAGTACTTATTCTTGTCCTATCTTATTTGATATTAAGAGTTTTTCCCTACTGATTATGATTTGCTTTTATATTCATCATTTTTAACATATAGAAGTTTACATTTTTATTTAACAAAATATATAACTTCTATTATGTATTCTTTCTTTGCTGTTATTCTTTGAAAGTTCTTTCCTACCTTGATATCAATGAAATATTACTTATATCTCTCCCTTTTTAATTTTTTTTTTTACATATAACTCTTACATCCCTGGGACTTTTAGGTGTGATATGAGGCCAGACACTGCCTTAATTCTTTCATAAATATTTACCCAAATTTATTCAAAGCTTTTTTTTGACTAATTAATGTCTTCCCTTCTTGTAAGTGTTGCATCCTTCAAATGTCTGCAATTTTATTGCCTTTTTCCAAGGATCAAATCTGGGATTTATTTATTATTCCCGCCACTTCCTAATTTTTTATTTGATCTTTTTATCATCATTGTTTATTTTCTCCTTATTTCTTTAGGACGTTTATTGAGTTTTATTCTCCATCATATATTTTTATTCTTTCTGATTAAAAATGAAAGTATTGAGAAAAATAACTTTACCTAGTGTAAAGCATCCAGTAAGTTTTGATCTGTAATCATCTTTTAAAATTGCATATTTGATTTCAACAGAAATTTAGATTAATCTTAAGATTCCCTGTGGATGAAAGATTTAAAAAAAAAAAACTCTCACTATTTTATTACTAATTATTGCATCGGGATCAGAGGATGTGACCTGTAAGATAGCCCCAAGCTCCAGCTCTTTCATCCCACTGCCTGTGAGGGTGGATCCCATCTCTTCATAAGCAGCAACACTTTAGCACCAAGGCCGTAAGGTTGTTACGGGGTTCCTGATCAGACTGAAAGCTAGAACCAGCAGGAGTCACTTCAAAAGCAACAGAAAAATGGGCCACAGGATTAGCATGGAGCTCAGTGTTCCGAGGGAGCCTAGGGTCAGCAACAGAGAAATGAATGAAGGAGCGGGGGGTCTGCGAATGAAGATCTGGCTACGGGGGCTCAAGACTAGGGCTGCCCCAAGTGCAGCTGAGAGGTCAGAGGCGGGTCCCTAAGAGTGAAAGGTCTGGGCAGACAAGTGTCCAGGTGTGAGTCTGACTGACGGGCCATGGAAGCGGGTTCCTGGCCTGGCTCATCGCCTCTTCTAGGGGCGGGGAAGGAGCACACTGAAGAGGGAGTCAGGACGCCTAGGTCCTAATTCCCACTTGGCCATAAGTTCTGTGTGCCCTTGAGCACACCACTCCTCTCCTCCATGTCGTAGCATGAGGGGCTGGACCAGGTAACTTTGAGGCCCCTTTCAGCTCTAAGGATGCATGAGTCCATGCTTGGAGCACTGCAGGCTTGGTCCGTGGAAGAGTAGGCATGGGGTGTGGGGACGGGGAGGCTGGTCTGCAGATGGCTGAATGGTGGGGCGGGGAGGGTGGCCCTTGCTGAGAAAATCACCCATTGCCTAAAACCAGACTGCTCATCTGTCCACACCAGGCACCCTGGCTCTGATGACACTTCTTCAGACTCTCTCCAGTTACCTATAACACCTTGGCTGCTGTCTGAGTTGTCATTGGCCTATTGGTATCCTGCATCTCATCTTCCAGCCTAGAGCAGGCAGGTCCTCCTGGCTATGGAGGGGAGATGATCTACGTGGCTGTCCCACACAATTCTCCCTTCTCTGAAGACTGCTCTGGATGAAGAAAAGAAGAGGGAGCAGCCAGCACCGGGTTGTCACTTGGAGACTGCATTGATCAGATACAGAATGGAGAATCAGGCTTCTAAGCTTGTAGCTGCCACCTATTATTGGACGTTAACACATTAAGTAGATGAATCTGTTTCATCATCTGATAAAACAGGATTGATTATAACAAAAAGACTTCTTGGATGATTCTAAGAATTACATGAGATAATGTATAAGAACATGTCTTCAATGCTTCTGCCAAAGAATATCTAAACAAAGACCATAGACATAAAACGTCAGAGCTGGAAGAGTCCATAGATCTAGCAAAGGATTCGAGTTTTACTGCTAAGGAAACTCAAGTCCAGTGAGGTTGTCACCTGCCTAAGAAGACTTTGATGGGCATTGTCTAGGGTATTAAGCAGCCATCAACAGTGTGTACAAACAGGAATGTGCACACTCCCAAGTACATACAGGTCTGTGTGTATGTCTATGTACACGTATATGTATAGGTATATGTACATGTATTTGTAAATGAGAGAGTGCAAGATGCACAGGTTATAGCTGTTGGAAGACCTGGGGGCATGGCTGGAAGGGCTTGCCAACTTTAGAGCTGCTTTGCTTAAATGATTCAGACCTTCTGGTTGTTACTATTATAATATTCTCCTTTATCCAAAAGAATAGGGCTGGTTGAATGATAATTAATAATAGGCTGATGATTCACTTTAGTTAAATGCACACATTCTAAGTGCACGTACCATGTGAATAATTTACATTTGAATATTTTAAAATATGCTCTTAAGATAGGAAAGCATTAAAGTGGGAAGCATCACACAAGTACATTGACAGTTCTTTTTGGCTCTCAATCTGGAAAAACATTTTCAATGTAATTTAGCTGATCCTTAAGTAGACTACCACCTCTTCAATCTGGATTGATTGAAAATAACTTTAATTTGGCTTCATATAAATCAAAGGGGTGGAGGTGACTCCAGAGAGATATGTAGTTTGATTCCTCTTTTTACAGATGAGGAAACTGAAGCTGGCACAGTTAAGTGATTAGACCAAAGTCACATCTTTTGTCTTACCAAGGTCACATCTTTTGTCAGTGGCAGGGCCAGGATTAGGATGTGGGTTTTAGACTTGCAGGAATGCCTTTGGCATGCACACTAGCAAAGATTTGAGCATAGACTCACTCCTTGGTTTTATAGTCCATTACCTCTCACCCCAGGACAAACTCTTCCTTTCTAGATATTGACCTGACTAGTCAGCAGTCCGTTTCCCTCACACTCCAATGCTTTTATGATTTCACCCTCTATCTCCCTGGTCCTGGAACACCAAAGAGAGGTGACTTAAATTTTATCTAAAGCCTCTTCAGTGCCAGACCTCATCATTAGCGGCTTGATATCTCATTTTAATTCTCAAATTAACACGAATATGAATGTTTTATATTCTCCACTTAAAGCATAAAGAAAACCAAGGCGAAAGAGGTAAAGCGGTGCTTGCTTTGGCAGCACATATACTAAAATTGGAACGATACAGAGAAGATTAGCAAGTTTAAAAAATTAGAAAAATACATAAATAAAAAAAAAGAGGTAAAGCGATTTGAAGCTTGTAAGTAAGTGGCAGAGCTGGGATTCCAGGCTCAGGTATGATCTCTTCTTCCTCCCAGTTCCCTCCCCCGCCCCCGCCCCCAGGCCACTGACTGGTTAATGCCATGTGGAAGCCAGCTTCCTCTTTCTGTCCCCATCAGCTCTGTCCAGTATCTGTTGGAAACCTAGAACAGCCTTTCCCAGTACAGTTGACCCCTGAACAACATGTGTTTGAACCATGTGGGGCCATTTATACAATTTTCTTCCACCTCTGCCACGCCGGAGACAGCAAGACCAGCAAGATCTCTTCCTCCTCCTCCTCATCCTACTCAACGAGAAGAGGATGAGGGTAAAGACTTTTATGATGATCCACTTCCACTTAATGACTAGTAAATATATTTTCTCTTCTTTATGATTTTCTTAATAACATTTTCTCTTCTCTAGCTTACTTAATTAGAAGAATACAGTATATACTACATATAACATGCAAAATATGTGACAATCAACTGTTTATGTTATCAGTAAGGCTTCCAGTGAACAGTGGGCTATTAGTAGTTTAGTTTTGGGGAGAGTCAAAAGTTTTATGCAGATTTTCGACTGCACAAGGGGTTGGTGCCCCTTTAGCCCCCACCTTGTCCAAGGGTCAACTGTATTTCCCAGAGCATATTCCCTGGAATATAAGACCTTCAAGGGGTTGAGAGATTCATATGCACAAAAAATGGCAGGTAAGTTTAGGAAAAATGGGTTAAAGAAGTTAATCAAGGTTCTTAACTATTCAAGGTTTTTTTGTTTTTTTGTTTTTTGTTTTTTTTTTTTGAGACTGTGTCTTGCTTTGGCACCCTGGCTGGAATGCAGTGGTGTCATCATAGCCCACTTCAACCTCAAACTCCTGGGCTCAAGTGATCCTCCTGCCTCAGCTTCTCAAGTAGCTGGGACTACAGGTGCATGCCACCACGCCCAGCTAATTTTTCTATTTTTTCTAGAGATGGGGTCTTGCTCTTGCTCAGGTTGGTCTTGAACTCCTGACCTCAAGTGATGCGCTCACCTCAGCTTCCCAGAGTGCTAGAATTACAGGTGTGAGCCACCATGCCCAGTCTTCAAATCTTTGTTATCCTTAAGTAAATTGAAACTCTTCAAAAGGGAATTAAATATACAGTTTCCCAACCTTATTGATAATGGGACCCTTTTACCATTGAGCTTTCCACAAAAAAACATAGCCCAGGGAAATGCTGGTTTAGTCGTTTAGGACACAGCTGGGAGGAAACCCACTCCAAGTAAAAACAATCAGAATATACATTTAAGCTCAGGTAGCTTTTTCCTTTTGAGTGAGCTGTAAGTGACCATCTACCTCCTCCAAAAGATGAAGAATCTACTGGAAGGTCCCTAAAGAAAAGGTGTGCGCTAAGCTGCTTGGCCAGGTGGACAGCTTGGTGGGCAGGCCTAACTCCCAGAGGTGGCATCGATGAATCCTCACTAACGAATGGTCTCAAGTTGCTCCTTGTGTGTAGACAGATGGTTTAATGTATCCCTGAGGATGGGATTCTTTCTGCCCACCCATGCTTTGCTCTCCAGCCTCTCTAGAACAAGGTGAGGTATAAATAATTAAGCTAATATAATAAATAAAATGCATATCAATGCATACATTTCCAAAGTACTGTATGTTCCATAAAAGCAATATTCTCTGGGATGTTAAGAAAAATTAAGCAACTTTAGGTAAATCCAGAGATTTTTCTATGCCAAGGTGCTTCGTGAATAGCCAAGCAGGGATAGAACATGCAGTTTCCCAAATTTATTTGAGCACCAAACCCTTTTCTTCCAGGACAACTGTTCCACAGGACATAAGTTTAGAAAAGATTTGTCTAAGGTGTAACTTTGAAGTAAATAGGTCTTTTTCTTTTCTTTCTCTCTGTCTCTCTCTCTTTTAAGCAAGGAGACCAGAGCTTACACATACAAATGAGAGCTGAAACCTAGGGAAACTAGATGCTCTTGCCAGCAACTCTTTCAAAGGGCTTTTGAAACTCCTTTCGGTTATTGTCCCCAGGAATCAGGGCACAGTCTCCTGAATACCCTCGTTAATGGCAAAGGTTGACCCTTTGAGAGGGGATTTGATTTTGGGAACAAAACTATGCAAAGTCAAGCCCAGTGATTCTTGTTCAGAAGGAAGTAAACAGAAGTGGTTAAAAGCGAGGACACGGGTTTAAACCCAGCTCTGCTACTTCATAGAGGCGTGACATTGAGGGGGGTTACCTGACTTCTCTCGGACTCAGTGCTTCATCTGTAAAATGGAGCTCACCGCGCCCACCTCAAAAGGTTATTGTGACAATGAAATCAAAAATAAGACATAAAAGCGCTTAGCACCAGGCAATACAAAATGATCAATGACCCTAACAAAACCTTGCCTGATTTTATTAAATGGTTTGTAAACTAGCAGTGAAGACAATTCTCACAGAAGTGTCCAAAAATCTTTAGACATAGAAGCATGGTTGGGAAGAGTCCGTGGCACTCCATGAAAAGTTCTCTGTAAGTCATGAGTTATTTGTATGCAGACATTTTAGTCCATATTCTTTAAAAGGTTCATTGCTTTTTAATCACATTTTATACTGGCAAATAGTTGCCATCTTGCTGTGTAAATGGGCCCAACAATTCCTTTCTAATCTTTACTCCATGGGAGGGACACTGTTTTATCATCAACCATCATGGGGAGGGCCTGGTTAGGTCCCTTTGGACCTGTTTGGGAGATTGGGAGCTACATTATGTTAATATTAACCTTATAACAACCAATTCTATGTTATGAGGTTCTTTCAATTAACAATCTAATTTACTGATTTGTTAGACTTGATTCAATAACTTTTGTCCATTTCTTTCACAAGGCCATTTCCTATATTATATTAAAGTTAGCTCTGTTTGTATAATAGAATACAACACAATAGAATTTGAAGACGGAAATAGACCTTAGATGTAATTGAATGTGAGGGTCTTAAAATGTCAACTTATGTTCTTTTTGGTCTTTATACTATTTAAAGCTCTGCTTCCAGATTTCTACCTTCTCTGAAAATTAAGGCGATACGGCCCCTTGTCCGTGTACCACATTCCTGTCAGTAATAATCAGCTGGAGCAGAGGACATCATTTTTAGGTAAGACATATCTTCTCTGGGCTGGGCGCGGTGGCTCACGCCTGTAATCCTAGCACTCTGGGAGGCTGAGGCGGGAGGATCGCTTAAGGTCAGGAGTTCGAGACCAGCCTGAGCAAGAGCGAGACCCCATCTCTACTAAAAATAGAAAGAAATGAGCTGGACAACTAAAAATATATATATCAAAAATTGGCCGGGCATGGTGGCGCATGCCTATAATCCCAGCTACTTGGGAGGCTGAGGCAGGAGGATTGCTTGAGCCCAGGAGTGTGAGGTTGCTGTGAGCTAGGCTGATGCCATGGCACTCTAGCCTGGGCAACAGAGCCAGACTCTGTCTCAGGGAAAAAAAAAAAAAAGACATATCTTCTCTGGTTTACCCCAGTCACCAACACTCCCTATTGTCTTATACCCAACTGCTTCCTCCATTTATCTTGCCTCTCAAGAGAACCATAATTTAACCTACCTCTGGCATTTTATGCAATAAAAGCTGAGACCCTATGATATTTGTGACCCACCCAAGATTACACAGTCCATTAGTGGCCAAACTGAATTTGAAACCCATGTCTCCTGACTTCTAGTTCAGGTCTCTTTCCATCCTACCATAGAACCACTCATCTGAAGACTGCCAGAGTTAATTATATTAAACAAAATCTGACATGTTTTATAAAACATGATGCCAGTTATTTTACTCATGAAGAAGAAGTGAAAGGGTTACCAATTTCTTTTTTAAATAAATGTTTATGTTTCCTGTAAGAAGTATTTAAAGGAAAGATTTCTTAGCAGGTTCTGATGGAGACCTGTGTGTAGAACCACAAAATTTTAAAACTGGGATTATTGGCAAATCCAGATTACACATTCAGACATTAAGCTGATGTTACGGCAGTTCGAATTAAAGTGATTTTCAAATACTATAATAAAAGTTAATGTTTATTGAGTTACAGGAAGTGTGCCAAGCATTTTTTCCTGCATTGTTTTACTTAATCCTTACTGTAATCCTGTGCAATAGGTACTATGGTTATTTCCCGTTATGGGCATCAAGGCTTGATTAAGCTTGCTCCAAATCACACAACCAGTAAGCAGCAGAGTGGGGATTCGAACCCATGGCTATCTGACCACAAAGTCTGTGTTCTTTGCCACATTGCCAGCTCCCCAGGGTCAACCATTCTGCTATCATAGCTGATGTTGTAAAGCTCCTGAAAACATTTCATAGCCCACATTAGCCATAGGATCAACAACCGGCAAGGAGCACCATTCTCACCAATCAGCTGAATATCATTCTGAACAAAACGAGGAAGCTTACCAAGACCACCTTACAATGCATTCAAATGCAGACAAAATATAATTTATCTTTTCAGAAATCACTGCCAGCTTGGGGCTGTCTTATCAGGGTGGAGAGAGACAGCATGTCACTCATCTTGGTGTCCGTCACAAAGCCTGACCTTGTACCTGCTGCTCAGTGGAACCCCAAAATGTGTTTGCTAAAACGGGAGGTTTTTGTTTTCATTCTGTTACTGCTTGCAACCATACAATAAATAAACACCTGTTTTAGCTAAGCAGGTATTTAAATAAGTCAAAAAGGAAATTATCTTTGTGTTAATGAATTTTTTTCCATCTTAATAATGCTTAACTAACATTTCCCTTTGGACATCCTGTTCAGACTGGAGAAAGGGGAATTTTGCCCTTTACAGCTACGGTCCCCAAGCCCTGGGCTGTGGTCCGGTACCAGTCCATGGCCTGTTAGGACCCAGGCCGCACAGCAGGAGGTGAGCGCAGGTGAGCCAGCAAAGCTTCCCTGTACTTACAGTCGCTCCCCATCGCTGGCGTCACCACCTGAGCTCCACCTCCTGTCAGATCAGCGGCAGCATTAGTTGTAGGGAACCAACTCAGGGCTCTCACTGATTCTGCATTATAGTGAGTTGTATAATTATTTCATTATATGTTACAATGTAATAATAACAGCAATACAGTGCACGATCAATGTAATGCACTTGAATCATCCCGAAACCATCTCCCCCACCCCTCTCCTCTGGTCTGTGGAAAAATTGTCTTCCATAAAACTTTCCCTGATGCCAAAAAGATTGGAGACCGCTGCTTTACAGGAGAGAG
>CAUYSK010060225.1:0-13862 GCA_963575035.1 Avahi laniger
TGTGTGTGTGTGGTGGGGCAGACACAGGCTGTGTGTGTGGGGGGGGACAGGCACAGGCTGTGGCGGGGGCAGACACGGCTGTATGTGTGGTGGGGAGCAGGCAAGGCTGTGTGTGTGTGTGTGTGTGTTGGGGCAGACACAGGCTGTGTGTGTGTGTGTGTGTGGCGGGGCAGACACAGGCTGTGTGTGTGGGGGGGGCAGGCACAGGCTGTGTGTGTGTGTGTGTGTGTGTGTGTATGTGGTGGGGCAGACACGGCGGTGTGTGTGTGTGTGTGTGTGGTGGGGCAGACACAGGCTGTGTGTGTGGGGGGGCAGACACAGGCTGTGTGTGTGTGTGTGTGTGTGTATGGCGGGGGGCAGACACAGGCTCTGTGTGTGTGTGTGTGTGTATGTGGTGGGCAGAGACAGCCTGACGAGCCTTCCCCTGCGCAGGTTCCCCCAAGCGGCATCACTTCCAGCGGCAGCGGGCAGCCAGCGAGAGCATGGAGCAAGAGGGGGACACCCCCCACGCCGACTTCATCCAGTACATTGCCCATGCAGGCGACGCAGTGGCCTTCCCGACCCCCCGCCCCTTTCTGGCCAGCCCCACCAGCCCGCCCCCCGCTCTCGGCAGGTATTTTTCAGTAGATAGAGGTGCTAGGGGTGGACCTGTGGGCCCCTGCCCCACTCTACCTGCCCTAGGCAACCCAGGGAGCACTCTCCCGACCCTGAGGACATGAGTTCGCCTCCCTCCAGCGGCAAGGCCCCGCCCAGAGGCTGATTCTCTGGGGCCACCTCTCCAGCATGGACTGGGTAAGGGTAGGGGGGTGGGTGAGGGCCCCCAAAATGGCTCCAGGTTCCCTAAGACAGGACACCTGCTCAAGCAGTGCCGCTGGGGGTATATGCCCAGCCTGGTACTGCCGCTTCCTGGTGGAGTCCCAGGCCTGAAGGGCTCTGCTGTGGTCCCAGGCCCTCTCCCACCTACTCCTGAGGGCTGGGACTCAGAAACTGTTGTCACTGTCTGTGCCCACTCCCCCAACTCCCAGGGCCCACATTAGTGGGATGAGGGACGGAACCCAGGGAGCAGAGCAGGGTTCCTTGGGCAGCTCCTAGTCTGGGTGGATAGTCCTTCCACTGTGTGTCACTCTCCGTTCCTTATGCATGGTGGGTGGGTGAAGAGCCCTACCTGCCCTGGAGTAGGGGCTGAGCTGGACCCAACCTGGTCCACTGAAAGGCTGGGGAGAAGGCGACCCACAAGAGAGGAGTGTTACCTCCTCCAGGGGGCCCTTTCCCAGAAAGGCCGGGCACCTGCAGTTTCCCCAGGTGCTTGGATCAGACTTCAAGGGACACCCTAGTTGAAAAGCAGGCACCAGGGCTCAGCGCTAATCCAAAAAGCATGCCCTGCAAAATGGATAGACCCCATTTTAAAGCCCTCGTCTCCTGGGTCCTGGCCAAGTCTTAAGGGTCCGAGCAGAGGGGTGGCCGACCGGAAAGGGGGCACGGGGCTCGGCGGGGCTCTGACAACCACGGCCTGGCTTGCAGGCTAGAGGCGGCGGAGTCAGCGGGAGAAGCCAGCCCCGAGTCCCCCCCGGAGCACGGCGGCAGCGCAGGGCCTGAGCACCACCAGCAGCAGCCGGAGCCGGAGCTGGATGCCGAGCGGGACTCGGGCCCCGAGCAGGCCCAGACCAGCTACCGCGACCTGTGGAGCCTTCGCGCCTCGCTTGAGCTGCACGCGGCCGCCTCGGACCACAGCAGCAGCGGCAACGACCGCGACTCGGTACGCAGCGGGGACAGCTCGGGCTCAGGCTCCGGGGGCGCGGCGCCTGCCTTCCCTCCGCCGTCACCGCCCGCACCACGGCCCAAGGATGGCGAGGCGCGCCGGCTGCTACAGATGGACAGCGGCTACGCCAGCATCGAGGGCCGCGGCGCGGGCGACGACACCGAGCCACCCACCATGCCCACCCAGCCCCGCAGCCCGCGCGCCTGGCCCCGCCGTCCGCGCCGCGACTATAGCATTGACGAGAAGACTGACGCGCTCTTCCACGAGTTCCTGCGCCACGACCCGCACTTCGACGACGCGCCGCCCTCCGCCGCGCGCCACCGCGCACGTGCTCACCCGCACCCACGCAAGCAGTGGCAGCGCGGCCGGCAGCACAGCGACCCAGGCGCGCGCGCAGCCCCAGCCCTGGCCCTGGCCCTGGCCGGCGCCCCGACCCCCGCTGTAGCCCGCCCCGCGCGTGCGCCCTTGCGCCGTGGCGACAGTGTGGATGGCCCTCCCGATGGCCGCGCACTGGGCAGCGCCGCCGACGACCCCGCCATCCCTGTCATCGAGGAGGAGCCCGGCGGGGGCTGTCCCGGCTCGGGCCTGTGCGTCGAACCCCCGGGGGTGCTGCTGGACAAGCTGGCGGCGGGCCTCGAGGAGAGGCTGTTCCCGCTCCGCCTCGCCGAACCCGTCGTTGCTGCCGCTCCCGCGCTGGTCGCCGCTGCCCCCACGTCTCCCGACCACAGCCCAGCCTAAGCCCTGCGCCCCACGCCCACATCTTGGCAGCTTCTCTGGTGCCGCCCGGGGACTCGGCGGCGGGAAACACGCGGGGACGCGACGCCCGGCACGCATGCGCTGGGACTCCGGGCCCTTGGCGCACGCGCTCGGCTGCGGACGCGCCCTCAAGCGCTCTAGAGCGCCCGCACGCAGCTCGCGCCGGTCCCGGAACGCAAGCGCACGGTTCGGGCCCCCTCGCGCCCTGGAGGGGCGCAGGCCCCTGCGGGCGCTTTGCCGGGTCCCCGAGGCCCGGGGGCCCCGGCTGGGAAGGAAGGACAGTGACAGGTCCTCACTCTAGGCGGAGGCACTGGTCTCTCGGTCGCGTGCGTGGGGCCGGTAGCCCGCCCCCGCAAGGACGCGAGGCGCATGCGCGAGCCCTGGGGTTGGCACCGTAGGCTGCTGCGGGTTGGAGAGGAGCCTGCCGCCCCGAAGCCCTTTACCTCACCGCGGCGTGTGCTCGCGGCAGCCCGTGCCCCTCCGAGCAATAACAGCGCCCGCCGCCGCCTCCTCCTCGGCCCTGGACGCCGCTCCTCCCACCGCCTGGCCCGTGTCTGTCGCGCCCCCGCCGCTTCGCATGCGCTCGGTGCCTCCCTGTCGCCGCAGGTGCCGCCGGGACTCCTCAGTGTTTGAGATGCAAACAAAACCCAAAGGCCAAGGCGTCAAGTTTCCCAAGCTTTATTTATTGCCAAAAAAGGGGTGAGCCCTCACCTGTGTCGCCCGTCCCGCCCTCGACGCTTCGTGCCCAGTCTGTATCATCCGGTGATGGAGTTTCTCGTTGTTTTTGTTTTCTGGTTGATTATAAATATTTACTGCATACTCGCTCTGGGTTTTCTCTGTGGACCCAAGAGCCCCTGGCCTTGGGGAAGAAAGGGCCCGGGGTTCGGCTGCAAGGCCCCAGGAGGGAGGCCTGAGACCTAACTGTGCCTGCCGGCCCTGGCCCAGGTCCACCGCCAGCCAGCAGGACCCGCACACTTGTCTGCCGGAGGCACCGGGCCGGCCCGTGCGTGGGGAACAAGGGTCCCCCACCTGACTGCCCCTCGTGCCACCCAACAATTCCCAAACACCCCTCACGACCACAGCTCAAATCCACCTGTTTTATTTTTTCTTAAAAAAAAAAAAAATGGAACCAACCAAACAAAAACAAGGCAGCCAATTGGCTCCGTCTGGGCGGTTCTGCATGCATGGCGGTGACAGGAGGCCCCACACCGGCTTCTCTGTGGCTGTGGTCACTAGGTGTAGCGCCCTAGCGGTAGCAGTGAGACAGACCAGGGAGGGGCAGCAGAGGGCCAGTAGTCTAAACATAAAGTGCTTTGCGAAGGCCGGGCCTCTCCCTCCCCGCCCAGGAGGCTCTGCACAAGATTGCAAAGTCCACTGTCCGTGGCCGTCAAGCAGTGCTGTGTACAGACGGCAGAGGGGAGGGCTGGCCCGGTCCCTGCTGCTCCCCGACCTGGCCCTCCCGGAGGCTCCAGGTCCTGAGGAGCCGTGGGCACAGAGGCGTGGCGGCCTTCTCAGGCGGGCAGCAGCCGGAGTCGGCAGGAAGACTGAGGCGCCGGCCCGGGCACTGGTGGGGGCTCCTGGAGACAGACTGCAGGCAGGAAGGAGGGTGGGGGTGGGTCACTCTGGGCATCCAGACCTCCCCATCTCTGAGAGGCGGGCCTTACCTACGGGCCTGCTGGTAGGGTGGGGAAACCGAGGTCCATATAGGGGGTGCCAGACTCCTGTGCCCTCACTGGGCGGGAGGCACCAGGGAAGGCCACCTTTCAGCTACTCCCAAGGAAATTAAGCGCAGCCTTCTTGCAGCAGGGCCTGGGCCTCCCCCGAAGCAGTTTCCCACCAGGCCTGGCTGGTTCTGATGCAGGCAGATAAGCACTAGGGGGGCAGCTGTGTGACTCAGGCAGTGACCCCAGTAGCCTGGGAGAGGGGATGTGGCTGGGCAGGGCCCTCACCCCACTACCCGCATACTCGGGAGGAGATAGGGTCTCCAACAGCCCTGGGGCCTGCCTGCCCCCCATGCCAGGCTGGGGCAGAGGAGGGAGGTCCCCAGGGAGGGCCCAGGCAGCATCCAGGGTGACTCAGCCTCAGCCAGACCCCAGCAAATGGCCTGCTCCCCAGGGCCTCCCCACCACCCACCCACCCACCCACGCAGCTGCCTCAAAGTCTCTGGGCGGAGTCCAGCACAACCCTTTCCTGGGAGCAGCCCAGGTGGCTGGGCAGAGCACAGGTGCTGCTGCAGCTGGGAGGGGTCCCCTGGGAGGCAGGCAGCCCACCACACCTCCAGGCCAGCTGGGTAGCTGGTGTCCTGTGCAAAATGATCTCCCCTCATCCCAGACACTGCCATAACATGGGCTGCATGAGGATGGACTTAATACCCAGCAGGGCCCCACCCCATGGCTACACGGGCCTCAGTGACTGACATGCCAGCTCAGACCAGGCACTGTGAACAGTGGAACTGGCTGTGGCCACGATGTGACTTTGCCCCCGTCAGCAGTCGTTGGCTGACGGCAACCAGTGGTGTCCCCACAACCCCCACCGGCCAGGCCCCACTGTGTCCCACCTGCAGGTGGCCACCCTCACTGCTGCTTGCAGGCCGACAACCGACGGATCTTGCTGCTGGCTGAGCAGGCCTTCCGGGCAGGGTTGGAGGCCCCAGCCCGGCACTCGGCCTTGGGTTTGGTGCTCAGCTGTGCCGACTCCGTGCCATTCATGCACACGGCCTTGGGCGGGCCCCGGCTCTGTCCATTCTGACCAGCCTCCTCTTCCGGGACCTGTCCTAGAAGAAAAACGGCAAGTGTGGCCTGAGCGGGGGGGCACCTCCGAAGGACCCCTGGGCCAGGGCTGCCTAACCCCAGCACGGGGACTCACCCTATACCTGCCCAGGCCGTGCCTGCCCCCGACAGGCCCAGGTCCTCTCCCACCTGAAATGCCACCTCTTGGTAGCTCTGGGAGGACCCAGGGGCTGCATCTCCTACCGGCAGCCTGCAGGAGTGATCCCCTCCGCCCAGACTGCTGCACCTGCAGTGGCCCCCAGTGGGGTTTCCGTCCAGGGAGAGGGAGGCTGGCCGGGGTGGGCCCCAGCCCATGCTCACCCACCTGTCCTGCACACCTGTGCATCCTGGGACACAGGAGCCTCAGCACTCACCTGTGGGGACACAGGAGGGCCAGGCTCCGGCCCGGCGTGCGAGACGCCAGCACAGGCCAACTGGGGACGAGGAGCTCAGCCTGCCAGCGGTCCCCAGGCCCCAGCCCCTGTGGGCTGCGAACCCGCACCCTGTCCAGAGAACACTGTCCTCACAAGGGTCTCGCAGGAGACGGACAGCCCACTTGCCCTGCCCCCCACCGGGAGCCCATACTACTCAGTCAGGGCAACAGTCACCGACTCCACGTCGGCCTGCTGTGCCCCTCGCAGACCTCCTAGCAGCTCTCAAGAGCCCAACTCAGAGCCCTGCCCCCCACAAAGAGGCCAGTGCCTGACTCAGTGGCTTCTAGCACTTTCTGTAACCCACCCAGGTGCATGGGAAGTCATTGGCTTTAGAAAGACACTTTGGTAAGGTGCCCCACCTCCACTCTCAGGCCTGGGCTCACGGCCACTGGGTCTCCACTGAAGCAAGTGTGGGGGCCCCCTGCCCCAATCTGATGGGGCCGCCCGGACAGATCAGGGACCCAGGGAGTCTCCATGCCAGTGGGCAAAGCCCTTGGGACCTGCCTGCACAGGGGTACCACCCCTTCATCCCGCCCCAGACCTCTACCCCGCCGGTGGCCTGGGACCCCACCCTGCAGGGAGCCGCTGGTGCGCAGGCCACTGGCCCCTGGGCAGCTGTCCTGTTTCTGGCAGGGACCTTCCCAGCCCAAGGACAGGGCTCAGGCTCAGAGAGGCACCTCCCAGGCCTGTCCAGGGCAGCTGAAAGCATGATAAGGACTATCTACCCCAGTGCGTCCTAGGCCTCGCGCTGGGCCACCCTTCTTGCCCTCCCTTGTCCATGTTTCTTTTCTATCAGCCATGTGGGGTCAGTGGAGTCAGTGGGGTCACGGGAAAGGCAGTCCAGCCTCCATCTCCTCCCTGGGCAGCTCATGGCTCACACAGGCCCAGGCCCCTCAGCGGGTGCCGGCTCCTGGCCCAGGGGCCCCAGCATGCAAGGGCTGCTGTGGGGTCAGCGTGTGGTCCATGTCCCAGCAAATGCTCTGGGGCCCGGGGGGCTGGCCAGGTCTCCCCTACCCGCCCTGTCACAGAGCGCCACTGCTCTGAGAGGCAGAAAGCCTCAGAGCAGACAGACAACAGGCACCGACAGGGGTCTCAAGGAGAACACACCCGGGGACAGCACCACCCTGCATGCCACACCTCCCAGAACACCCTGTGACCCCACAGGGAAGGGGCTGGGCTGAGGCCCCAGACACGGGTGCCCCAGTGGCACATCCGACAGGAGCCCCATGCTCTGCCTCGGGGCACGGCTGCCAAGAAGGGAACCTCAGCAGGGACAGGAGCGCCAGGTGCTGCTGGGCCGCTGGGGGGGCGCCCTGCGGGGTGGGGCTGGCTGTACTGGGGAGGGGGAAGCTGGGCTCCCCAAAGGCCCCTGCTGTGCTAGGACCCTCCCCAGTCTGGGAGTTGTGCCCATGTGCTGGGGGCCTGATCTCTTGCCCGCCCACCTGCCCTGCGCCTGCCTCTGTAATAGTAAGACAGAAGCCTTCCCAACCGGCGGCCCAGGCTGCAAGTACCACCTGCACACACACAGCGGGCAAAGCTTTATCACAGCACCTGCACAAACCGACCTGGAGTGGACAGAACAAAACTGGGAGCTGAAGGAAGGGCTGGGCTGCCTGAGGAGGGGTGGGCAGGGGAGCGGGCGCCTGTGGCTGTCACTAGACTAAGGCCTGGCGCTCCTCCTCGGGCACCGAGGCGGTGCCGGCCACCTGGGCTTCCTCTCCAGGAAGGTCTGAGCACTGGCTCCGCTGGGCGCCCGGCTGCTCGCTAAGCCCTGCCTCAGCCGCCTCCTCGTCACCTGGGGAAGCAAGGGCGGTGGCGGTTAGCGCTGGCCAGCGGCCTCTGGGCAGCGGGGAGGGCGGGCCACTGGACCCTCCTTCAGGCCGATGTCTGAGGGGTCCCCCCTGCATCCCAGTTCCCACAGCCCGAGAGGAAACAGTAGGAAGCCCCTGCCCCACGCCCTTCAAGCTCCCCCATCTGCTCCTGCTGGAACCTGGGCCAGGAAGGGTGGCAGGAGGTACTGGGTGGGCTGTCTGGGGCTACATGCCCACGGACCCCCAAGTGTGAGTGGGCTGCACTCAGTGGAGGCCTTCAGGGAGTAGGATCTACTGCCGGGAACAGCCCTGCCTGTGGCGGACACGCAGGCGCTCTGCTCTGGGAGGATGTCCAGGCTGAGCCAGCGTGGCCGGGTGGGCAGAGGCTCCTCACGGCTCAGCGCACAGGGGAGCAGCCCCTGCCGACTCACCGGGCACCGTGAAGTCCTGAGTGTAAATGATGTCATCCTCGATGTCAAAGAGGTCCTCGTCCTCGTCCTCGTCCCCGCCGTGCAGGTCCTCTAGGTATGGCACCACTGTCATACTGCGCCACCGGTCCTTGGTGTCTGGGCTGGGCGGGATGGGCACTGGTGCTTCGGCTGGCGGGTGTTTCTTCCGGAACCAGCTGCAAGAGCCCAGCAGTGGCGAAGCCCATTAGCAAAGGCGTGAGGGGCTGGAGGGCGGGGCCCAGCAATTCGGCTACCACTGGGCCTGCCGTGTGCGCGGGACCTGAGGCCTGTGTAGTCCCCAGATGCTTCTCCCACCCGGTCGCGTCTGCCACAGCTCTCTCAGAAGCAGGCAGGCCACCAGGGCATGGGACCAGAGCCCATGCCACGAGTGGCCTTGGGTACCCTACCTTGGCTGAGCTTGTGCCCCACCCTGCTGACCCAGCACAGATGGGGCCAGACGGGCACGCCTGAGGCCCACGCAGCTCTTCCCTGCCCCTGCCCAGCCTAACGAGCTTTCTGTGTCCAACCCCTCAGCTTACCCACACCGGCCACCGGCTGCCACAGGAAAAGGCCATTCGGGGAGCCCCTTCCTGGGGCGCGGCCCACAGGTCACCCAGGTCTGCACCGCCCCCACCCCTCAGCTGTCAGGAGAGGCCTGAGACCCAGTGGACTCAGCTGCTATCCCCACAAGCCTTGAAACATGCCACTGTGATCCCTGGCCCACCCAGCCCAACCCACCATCCAGCCAGGGGGCAGCAGGTGGGGTGAGGAGGGGCTTTGGTGGCCACATTCTAGCCCAGGAAGCTGGCAGAGGACAGCCACCTTGCCCACCCACGCCTCCTGGGGCTTCTGCTCCTGTGCTGGGACACCTGCCTGTAACTGAGCCAGCCGCAGGCCACGAGTGATGTACTCCCTGGTGGTCCCACTGTCCCAACCCCAGGCCCTATCTATTCCCAAAATACCCCTGGGAAAATTTCGTCAAATCCATGCCCTACCTGGCTGCCCCCAGCTTCCCATGGGCCCCCTGGCCTAAGTCAGCACCAGATGCTCTTGCTCACGGGCTGATAGCCAGGACGGGGGCCCTGAAGGCCCCCAGAAGACGGGTCCCGAGCACCAGGGCTGGGTGAGTGGGGCCCAGGGCGGAGTCACAGCACCCTGGGCGTCCTGGGCACACGCTGCAGCAGGGAAGGCCCAGGAAGAAGGGAAAGGGTGAGGCTTCGCCTGCCTCTCCTGTGTGTACCCAGGCTGGGGCAGGAATGGCACACACACCTCCACACCCAGACACCAGGCTCAATGGGCACTGACCCTGCTGGCCCCACAGACCTGCGGGCAGTGCACACAGTCGGGGGACAGAGAGGGATGGGGGTCCGCACGTTCAGCCCCGCTGCACCCCCTCCGGCATCCCCATGAGACCCTGCTCTGGCATCCACTCAGCCTAGACGTCTACCTGGCTGGCCCCAGCCTCCCACGTGTCTGCGGGGTCGGCTGCTCACCTGTGCTGGCGGATCTGCCGTATGGAGAACCTCTTCGCAGGCTCATATTCCAGCATCCCTGGACAGAGGCCAGAGAACCAGTCAGCGCCGGCACCAGGAGAGTCCCACCACCATTGCCCACCCACCTGCCCACCCCTGCCCTGCCAGAAACGACAAACGGGTGCCTGGGTGCAGCGTGTCAACCCACCAAGCTCGCATGTGCCCCACACACTGGGTGGGCACAGCCCCAGAGGCTGCACACGTGCCTTGGCCGCCTCCAGGCTGGGGCAGCCCCGCAGGCGCAGGTGAGGCGTAAACACTGCTGAGTGTGCGGAGGGCGGGTGGCCAGCGCCACCTGCTGCCCGCCCAGGAAATGCAGGAGGCAGAGGCCCGGCAGATCCTGCCCGGCTCCCTGGAGGATGCAGGGTTCAAATGGGGTGAACAAAGGGCCCAAACGCAGGCCGGGAACCAGCAAACCAGGCCCTGGTGGGCAGAAGGAACAACGCTGTTCACATGCACTGGGGGCCAGGCCTACCTTTCAGCAGGTCAGACAGCGGGGGTCCACAGTCGCCTGGGATGGCGTAGCTCCCCTTCCCGATGTTCTCAAACAGCTTGTAAATGTTGTCGCCTTCAAACGGGTACAGGCCCGTGGTAATGTTGTAGCTTCGTTTCCAGGGGAAGGAGGAGAGAGTATCGGGGTTGCGGCACCTTTGGAGTCCCAGCTCGGGCCTCAGGGACAGAGCCCCTGGCTCAGCCACCAGTGCAGGGCTCTGTGGGCTCCAACAGGCTGCCTCACGTGGGTGGAGGTCGGGACTTGCCCCATGCAGAGAGTCGGGGGTGGAGAGCGTGGCAGGGTCCCACTGGGAGAGGCCCTCCCTCAGGCTCTGGGATGAGGTGGGGGGGACAGCTGCACTGCTCTGTGAACGTGCCAACGCCTGAGAGACTGCACCCTTTGAGAGGGTGAACCGTGCAGTGTGTGACTCACGTCTCCACGAGACTGATCACAGGCCCACCTGTGGATGCCCCAGGGACAGCTGGGCAAAGGGAGGTTCTGGACTCCTGGCCACCCCGCACCCCCGGGTCCCTTGAGGCTGTGCATGCAAAGGCGCTGAGGGGGACCAGGATCCAGAACACTTACAGCGTGACACCCGCCGACCAGATGTCCACCTTGAAGCCAGAGAAGGTGTCCAGGCCGTTGGCAATCTCAGGCGGCTGGAACGCCGGGGAGCCCTGGCTGGTCCGGCAGGTGTCGTCCACGGCAAACGGATGCAGAGCCTGGGCAGGGCCACACGGTCGTCAGGGAGCACCAGGAGGGTGCCTACCCCAGCGCCCCATGGCAGTGGGAGCACCTACCTCAGCGACACCCAGGTCGGAGATCTTGAGTGTGCCGCCGGTGGTGAGCAGCAGGTTACCCGGCTTGATGTCCTTGTGCACGATACCCTGGCTGTGCAGATACTCCAGGCCATCGATGAGCTGGCAGAAGTACCTGCGGGAGGCATGTGCACGTGACCACAGCTGGGACGCCCCTCCCGCTGCTGGCCTGCCCCAGGGTCTCCCCAAACCTCACAGGAGCCCCTTCTGCAGACACAGGGACCTCGAAGAGACAAGAGGAAAGGCCGGGCCCACCTGGGCCCCACAGGGCTGGAGTCACTCCCGCCCAGGCCAGGAACCACAGGTTTCCCCGCTGACCTCACTCCACCACTCGTCCTCCACAGGCCCGCTGCACCCCAACATCTTGCTAGACCAGGGAGCTCCCTCCCTGCCCCCAGGGGGCCCATCGGGCCAGCAAGCAGCTGTCAGGGGCTTCCTGGGGGAGGGAGCCCTTGGCCACGGGCAGTGGGGCCCACGGCAGGTGGCTCTGCAGCAGCTTGGCTGTGGATACCACAAACTGGGGCCCCCAAAACTCTACTTAAAAAAATGAAGCTTTCATTTCAGTGATTATCAGAAAACCCAGCCTGAACATGGGAATGGATGTCCCAGCCTGGGGCACACCCTGCAGCACTCACCCATGAGCCTGGCACACCGGGAACCGCTTCTCGGGGACGCTGTCCAGCATCTCCTGCATGCCGCACACGCAGTACTCCATCACCATATACGTGCGTCGCTAAAGAAACCACGCACAGCAGGCAGGGCCCCCACCTGCCTGCCCCCGTCACGGCCGGGTTGATGAAACGAGCCCCACACTCCAGGGCAGAGGGCACGGGATGGCGCTGGCCTCGCCCTGTGGCGGTCCAGGCCCCTTCGTGCCACACCCGAGGCCTTCTGCACTGCCCCCAGGCACAGCGCACACTCAGCAACCCCAGGGCAAATGCCACAGCCCATGGGGGAGGCCCTGGGAGGGTTGTCACAGGGCCAGTCTGTGCCCACAGAGGACCAAAGCCTGCTCTAACCGGAAGACTCCCTGGAGCAAAGGTCTGGGCCCCAGAGGGTACCACATTCCTGCAGGGTGATTCACTACCCCCACCCTCCCACGGGCAGAGGACAATGCCTCCGGATACCCCCAAACACGCTCAGGGGTCGATGCGGGACGGCCATGACCCACATGGTGAGCCCTTCGTGCCAGAGACCCAGGAACCCACCTCTGGGCTCTTACTCTGGGCCCGTGTGGAGATGCTGGCCCGTGGCATAGGGCGCATGACCAGCGTGACCCAGGAAACAGCATCGGGTCTCATCTGGGAGGGGCCCAGAGCCCCGCAGCCCCAGAAGGCAGGTCTGGGATGGGCTGCAGAACAGCTGCAATCAGCTATTTCTGAGGAGCTGAGGGACGACGGCCACTGCTCCTGCATGTCCTGGTGTCGGGTAAGAAGGACTCGGGGTCCAAGCCCTTCCCACGAGGCCCTGCAGACAGGGCCACTCACGGGACAGACAGACGCCTCACCCGCCACAGGCCGTCACTTGGGAAAGGATATATCTTTTGCTTCTCCTCGTTGTATAGCACGTCCACCAGCTGGATAACGTTTTTGTGCCGTAACCTCCTCAAGAGCTGAATCTCCCTGGAACAGGGAGTACGGGGTGTCAGCAGACCCCAGTGTCAGTGACGACAGCCCCCAGGGCCCGGCCTCCAAACCAGGGCCCTGCCACAGGCACAGCAGGGGCTGTGCCCCTAGGGACACAGGTTCACGCCACTGGGAGCAAAGCAACCGTTTCAGTTACCAGCCGGGGCCAGGAGACCCAGGGAGGCTCTGCAGACAGTCCAGCGCCCTCTGGGTGGGCAGCTCTGCCAGGCAGGCAGCACCTCCAGGCCCCGGGGAGGCCTGGGAGAGGGACAACACAATCTGGACGCTCTGTACCCTTTTTAACCAAGAATAGTTTCTTCATGAAGAGGCCACTGCCATGGCAGCACAGATGAAGCACCCACTGTGTGCGGGAGCCAGGGCTACGTGGGGGCCCTGGATGGGTCCACTGCACAACTCGGCCAGGCCAGCCCCGCTCTGCACTCTCCTAGGACTCTCTCCTGCTCGACTCCTCCATGGGCCCTGCTCCCAGGGCACCCAGGACAGCCGAGGGTGAGCGGAGGCACAGCCCACAGGAGAGGGTACGGGAGGAAAAGCAGCTCTAGAGATGGACGCTGCAGCACCCCGGCCCGCCATGCACTGGCCATGCCTGCCACCTGTGACTAGGGCCAGTATGCAGGGCCCAGCAGGCTACGCAGCACTTCCCACTTTGTGGCTGGCTGCCCTGACACAGACGCTTCATCTCTCCAAACAAAGTGACCAGCAGTAAAGCCCTTAAACCCAGTAGGTGGACAAGGAAACCAGGCAGCCATTCCTCCAAAGGTTAAAGACAATTTACCACGTGCTCCAGCAATTCTACTCCCAGGTACGCACCCAAAGGACGAAATTATACGTCCACACGACAACCTGTATGTGGATGTTCACAGCACCACCATCCATAACGGCCGAGAGGTGGAAACGGCCCAAGTGTCCATGGACAGATGAAAAAAAAAACAACGTGGTGCATCCGCACACTGGACTATCACTCAGCCATGAAAAGGGACAAGGCTCTGACACAGGCCACAGCATGGATGGACCTTGAGGACATCGTGCTCAGTGAGAGACGCCAGACACAGAAGGACATGTAGTGTGTGATTCCATTTATATGAAATGTCCAGAACAGGCAGAGCCACAGAGACGGGAAGTGGATTTGCACTCACCAGGGGCTAGGGAGTGACTGCTGGTGGGGATGGGGCTTCCTTTTAGGGACATTCTCCCCAGGAAGAATGTCCTAGAATTAAAGAGAGGTGCTGGTTGCATAACAGTGTGAATGTGCTAAACATGACTGAACTGTGGGCTATAAACAGGTGAGCTGTATAGTATGTGAATTGCAGATCAATGAAGATTCTTTTTTTTTTTACAGTTGGGTCTCACTCTGTGGCCCAGACTGGAGAGTAGTGGCACGATCATAGCTCACTGC
>CAUYSK010060226.1:0-30072 GCA_963575035.1 Avahi laniger
CCCAGCTACTTGGGAGGCTGAGACAGTAGGATTGCCTGAGCCCAGGAGTTTGAGGTTGCTGTGAGCTAGGCTGACGCCACGGCACTCGCCCCAGGCAAGAGAGTGAGACTCTGTCTCAAAAAAAAAAAAAAAAAAAAAATCAAAATGAAGAAGATGGGTGATAGGAAACTAGTATTCCACCTGGCAGAAACAGCCTGGGCAAAGGCTTGGAGGTGACAGGCATTTGTAAACCTGGCAGTGTAAGGACGAGGCTGGGGCTTAATGTCCGCGTTAGGAGGGGAGAGGAGGCAACGCCGCAAGGGTCTTCGACAAAGGCGTGGAGCTCCAGGCAAAGCGGTTGAAATCTATCCTGGGGAGCCATGGGAGGTTTTCGAGCAGAAACCCCTGCTTGTTGGAGCCACGCGGCGCATCCCGCACGGCCACGCCTTTCCTGACGCTGTGCCCTCTGCTTCAAAACTTTTCAATTGTCTCTAGTCGTTACCTATAGTTTAGCCTTATCCGTGCGCCTGTTTGTTTCTCTGAGATTTTTCTGTCGCTCCCAGAAGAAATGCCCCCACACCCATCTCCAGCACCAAGAATGAACGAAGCCAACCCCGGCGCGTCCCCGCGGCCGCGCACGCGCTCGCCGCCACCGGGACGTGACTCGTGGAACGTCCACTCCGGGCGGCGGCGGCGGCGGCGGCGGCGGCCTGGGGGTGGAGGGGGGGCCCGACGACGTGTGTCCAGCTTCTGGGATGTCGCTGTCTGGGCTCGACGCTGGGGCCCTGTGCGCTCGGCCCCGCAGTTTGAGAAGTTCCTGCGTTTGGGGAAGTTTCCTTAGGCGTCCTGAGAGGTTTCCTCCGGTAGGGTTTCCGTTCGGGCACTTTTTTAGCCACCCATTTACCCTTTAGGGGTCCTCGCTGCACTCCACGCCGCTAATTAAGTGACGGACGCAGTAGCCAAGGAGACTGCCTGATTGACAGGTATAATTACCAACCGACTTCTGGAAACTGTAGTCTGGGCCCGCCCGGCACGTGGCCGGCGGCCCAATTAAAGAAGTGGAAGCGCCAAAAGGGGAGGTAACGGGGCGGCCTGGGTTGTGGCGGTTCTTCGGTGATTGCGCGCTCGGGACTGAGGCGTTTGAGGGCATTCGGACGATGCCGTGACGCAGCACAGCGACAGTGTTGACAGTGTGAGCGCACCCCTGCGAAGGGAGCCCCTCAATCCTGGAGGCGGCGCGCCGTGGAGACAGGTTGCTGTTTGAGAGTGCTCCCTCAAAGCCCTTCAGCGAGTGGGGGAGGGGCGGCGGACGACGAGCGGTCCGGGTTTGCGCTTGCGCCGGAGCCTGTGCCGACCCGGCCCGCACGCACGCGCATGCCCGTAACGCGCGGAGCCGCGGTGGCCAGCAACACCGCGCGTGCGCGCTGAGGAGCCCGCTAAGGAGCGGCGCTGGCGGACGTCGGGCTGGCGGCCCGTGACGTCGTGAGGAGCGCTTTAAAGTGCGGGCCGGGCCGGGCGTCTGAGGGTCTGGCTGGGAGTCAGGCCGAGTCTCCGTAGCAGCCCTCCACGGCATGAGGTGTTGCCGGGGTCCCTGCCCCCTGGGACGTGGAGAAGGTGGAGGAGGAAGAAACCCCGTTGTCGCCACCACTGCATGACCCGCCGCTCCTGAGGCCCGACCCCTCGACGCCCCCCGCCTGGTCGTCCGCCCACGCATGGGGGCCCGGTGCTGAGAACTTCATTCCCTCCGGGGGCCCCGGGCGCGTCCCCCGAGAGCCATGCCCGGCCGCCCCGCCCGCCCCGGAGGACCCTAGAACAGCGTCGCGGGGGCCATGGCGGCCGCCAGCGGCTACACGGACCTGCGTGAGAAGCTCAAGTCCATGACGTCCCGGGACAATTATAAGGCGGGCAGCCGGGAGGCCGCCGCCGCGGCCGCCGCTGCTGTAGCCGCTGCCGCCGCGGCCGCGGCTGCGGCCGAACCTTACCCCGTGTCCGGGGCTAAGCGCAAGTATCAAGAGGACTCGGATCCCGAACGCAGCGACTATGAGGAGCAGCAGCTGCAGAAGGAGGAGGAAGCGCGCAAGGTGAAAAGCGGCATCCGCCAGATGCGCCTCTTCAGCCAGGATGAGTGCGCCAAGATCGAGGCCCGAATCGACGAGGTGGTGTCCCGCGCTGAGAAGGGCCTCTACAACGAGCACACGGTGGACCGGGCCCCTCTGCGCAACAAGTACTTCTTTGGCGAGGGCTACACTTACGGCGCCCAGCTGCAGAAGCGCGGGCCCGGCCAGGAGCGCCTCTATCCGCCGGGCGACGTAGACGAGATCCCCGAGTGGGTGCACCAGCTGGTGATCCAGAAGCTGGTGGAGCACCGCGTCATCCCCGAGGGCTTCGTCAACAGCGCCGTCATCAACGACTACCAGCCCGGCGGCTGCATCGTGTCTCACGTGGACCCCATCCACATCTTCGAGCGCCCCATCGTGTCGGTGTCCTTCTTTAGCGACTCTGCGCTCTGCTTCGGCTGCAAGTTCCAGTTCAAGCCTATCCGGGTGTCAGAACCTGTGCTTTCCCTGCCCGTGCGCAGGGGGAGCGTGACTGTTCTCAGGTAACCCACCTGGGTGGAGGGGGACGGCTCTGCACCCTGTTGCCTTACCTACCCACCCTGGCCCGGGAAGCAGCAGCCAGTAGGAGTCCGTACTTTTTACATTTCTGACTCATTCTTCTGTTTGTAGGTTGTGGGGAGCAGGGGAAGAGGCCTGTATTTAAAAACGTGTAGCAAGAAAATAGGGATTAGGGAACCGATGTGAAATTCTGTACTGAAAGGCAGAGTTGAAGTGAACATGGACTTGGCAGAATTAATCTAAAGCCATCTTTCTAGAAGGCTAAGATATTAGGAGTCTCTTTCCCTTTTGTGATTTTTTTTTTTTTTTAAAGCAAGTTACTTTTCCATTCTGGGCTTCCATTTCTAAATCTGTGCTCTTAAAAACAAGAGTTGAACTTACTACCTAAGTCTTTCCTGTTTTACTATTCTTGATTTTCTTAACAGAATAATGTTCACGGATTCCTTAACAGAGAAAATACTCACAGGCAAAGGCCCCTTAGAGTATTTAATTGGTAAGAGTTTTCCATTCCCAAGAGGGGGAGTGATTGCTCTGGCTTTGAACAAATTAGTGGTTGGGCGGGGAACAGAATGCAGCGCACTCTTAAAATTCTCCCCTCTTGGCTGCATAAGATCCCGTGGGCTCTTTGTGAGAACGTGTTACCTGTTATCAGGACTGAATAAAACAAAATGCAGCTGGTCTTTTCTGGTATGTGAGCAGCAGAACTTAGCTTCTTGGCCTATTTTGGGTCCCAGATCCGCTGAGGATTAGCTCAGTGTCGTGATCTCCAGAGAAGATTGCCTGCTGGAATATATTTGTTGTTTATAAGAAGTAAAAATTTATTAGGAAGCTTCCTCCTTCCAGCACTGAAAAAGGTAAATCTAGTAATGTAATTCATTAATCCCCAAAACCTCTTAGAAGGTCTAGGATGCAGCTATTGAGAGCAGCTTGGTTGACCACCACCAAGTACAGGATCAAGACACACCGAGCTTTTGTCGTGAGTAGCTTAAACGCTAAAGTGAGTCAGTCAGTGGAGCCACAGTCATGGGGAGAAGCAGGGTCCCTAGAGTCCTTTTAACATCACGAGGGTGCTTGCTTCGGCAGCACATACATTAATATCAGGAAGGCAAGTCATCTATCTTATTTGAGTTCAGACAGCTGAGGTTGCTTCCATATTGTGGATGGTAGCGGAGCCTTGTGATGTCCAAGATCTCCTGATGGAAAAGTCTGGGAAGTCGGTGGCAGCAGAAGAAGCAGTGCTTCAAGTCCCTATGCATCTGAAACCCAGAGCACTGCTTACCTGTCAGATGCCTCCTGTCATTTGGGCTTCTGAGCTTCTCAAACCTGTGCGATGTTTGTAGATGGATATCTTGGCAGGACCCTTTTAAGATGGGATTTCCAGGACAGACCTTCCCAAGGGGCCTGCTGTGTGTGACAGGTTGGGGTCTGATTCCATTGAAGGGCTCTCAGTGCTAAAAGGACCTCACACAAGGACCATTTAGTCTTTTGATGGGATATTAATTTTCTACGTAGTTATAGGCCCTCAGGGTTGTTGTCAGGAGGTCCAGCAGTGGTCTGGTGCTTAATGGGAAGATCAGATGGCATTTTTTGACTTTGAGACTCCCACTCCTCCTGACTCCCAACACATGCACACCCTGGATTAAAGAACAGAAATTTCACGTTGTTAATATGCAGGTCTGTTAGTGATCAGCAAGAAGATTTCATCATCAGGAAAATTCTCTTCATCTTTTCCTTAGAATAGTAAAGTCTTAAAGCTTTCCCAGTCCCTTCCCACCCCTCCTGGATTCAGACTTGGCTGTGGAGTTAGTGTGGGCGGCTCAGCCATGTCCTGAAAAGTGCTGCCCCAGGCTTTGAATCCAGCTCTCACTCTCATTTGCTTTGGGATCTTGTGGGCGTTCTCTGGCTTTCCCATCTGTAGATGGGAAAGATGCCAACTTCCGAAGCCTATTAGAATTAAATGTGGTGATTTGGTGTCTAATATAGGGCCTGGAGCAGGGCAGGCACTTAAATGGCTGCTTGCTTTCATACACAATCACTTAATGATCCCCTGCTCTCTTGGTGGGAAAGGGGCTAGGGATTTGGTGGAGCCTGAAACATGGCTCTTCTCTTCATGGAGTTTAGGCCCAGTGGAGACTTCAGACAGGTGGATAGTCATAGCCCAGGAAGGTAACTACAAGAACACACTGAGGGGGACATCTTACCCATTCTGGAGTGTTGGAAGTTCTGGGGAGAAAGTAAGCTAGAACTTGGGTGACTTAGGAATTAGCCAAGCAGAGAATGGTGGAGGGTGCATGCAACAGTAGCAGCTTTGACTGCAGTAGCAGGTAGTAGCCACTGGTAAGGCAGGGAGAGGGATGGATGCTGACATGAGGCAGATGGCATTCACCCCCTCCCTTCCAGGGTGGGGGATGCCCTGGTGAAGCTCTAGTTCAGGGATTCTCAACAGTGCTATTGTTGATACTTGGGGCTCGCTAATTCTTTGAGTGGAGCTCTTCGTGCATTGTGGACTGTTCAGCAGCATCCCTGGCCTCCATCCACTAGATGCCAGTAATGTTTTTATGACAGCCAGCAAGTCTCCAGACATTGCCAAATATTTGGGGATGGGGAGGGTGGGGGAGGTGGGCATAATGCAGAATCATCCCCAGTTGAAAGCCACTACTCTAGAGTTCTGGATCCTCCCACTAATTTAAATCTTCTAGCACCTGTTCACTTAGTACTTAGCTTACTTGGTATGCAGGTGAGTAAACACCTGTCTCATCAAATCCTGCATCCTGCATATGTAAGCTGGTAAGAAGCAATGCTTTCTCTCATTTCTTATTATGGATCCCAGCCCAGAGGTGATGAGCAGTAAAGCTGCAGATTGGAAGGGAGAGGCTGGTGAAAAACAGTGGTGCTTTGCAGATGGGGAGGGAGTCTAGTAATCGTCAGTATGATTCAGACTTCAGTTGGTCGTGGTAGCAATGGTGTCTGTATCCATCCAAGGCAACATGGCAGGAATACAATTTTATATTTAATAGTGGTCAGCATGGCTGTTGATGCATGGCAAACATTGACTCAGCAGTGTCTAAACCTGGGTGTTTAGTGCAACGCTTCACAGATCCTTCTGGAAGTGCTTCAAACTCCTTTCCAAACCTAGTTGGCAGTTTTTTTGTAACCTTCTCACTTTGGGCCTGGGCGGGTCCCCCTCTTAATGCTGTTTTTTAATGAATATTTTTTACTTTTTCGTATCAATTCATGCTACCTTCCTTCTGTTCCCTGTAGGGCGAATGAGGCAGATTGAAACAGACTCTAGTTGAATTCATTTAAATAATTACCTCAAGGCTAATTGCTTACTTGCTGCTATCTTTAATCACTGCTACATTGTCTGTGGTGTGGTGACACACTCAGAGACCCGGGCCTTGGCCACCCCTCTGTAAATGACTGTATCACCCAGCCGTGGGGCATGCACTGGGCTGCTCAGTCTGCGACTCTTCCAGGTAGCAGTTGATACTGGGTGGAGTGGGCACCCCTGTCAGTTCTGGGCTAAGGGCTGATCTTATTTAGCTGGTTGAAAGCAAAATTTAGCTTTCCAGCTTAAAATAGTTGGGAAAGTAGGGCAGATAGGTCCTGGGCCACATCTCTTGTGTGGAATCTTCTGATTCCATGGAAGGGGGAGGAACCACAGGATGAAGTCAGGGCTGTGCACTCTCAGGAGAAGCCCTGGGCCAGGGAGGTTGGCTGCCCTTTGGTGCTGCCAGGCCTAACAAGAAGGCAGAGGGCAGCAAAGGAAGGGAAGCGAGCTGTGAGCCATAGTCTTAGTCATGAGGCTCAGAGCAAGCAGAAAATAAATAGGCCATAAAAATTTCAGGGCTGTCTGGCCATTTTAGGCTCGGTAGTTGCTGTGCAGCCGTTGCAGAGGTATGGTGCTAGCTCTCTAGGGGCATAGGCTCATCTTTGCGTACCTCTTCTATGGGGCTGGCGGGTATGCATGTATCCTGTGGTGAGGTCAGTAAGGCCTCTGGAACAGATTAGACCTTGTCACCAGGAAAACACAGATGGACTTTTCTTCCTACCCCCACCTCCCAGAAAAAAAAAAAAAAGATTGATGGCAAACTTGGTTGGAGTTCCAGTGCCACCACTTTAGCTGTTTGTCCTTGGGCAAGTCACTTAATCTTTTTGGGCCTCAGTTTTCCTCATCTGCAAAATGGGGTTAATGGTGCCATGAGTTGTTATAGAATGTTGAATCTGCGTCACACTACTGATGCTTAAAGTTTAGCTAAAAGTCTCCTAGGAAATGAGCTGCCCATTGTATTCAGCTACTCTCTGTACCTTGATGTGCACAGAATTGGGACTCAACAGGTTGACCTTTTTCCCTTGATTCAGAAAGCCCTTGGACTTCTCATAAAGTTAGTCCAAGTGTCTTCTTGGAAGCTTGGGTCTGGTAAATCTGCAGTCCCTAACCCCCAGGTTGCGGACCGGTACTGATTTGTGGCCTATTCGGAACCAGGTTGCACAGCAGGAGGTGAATGGCAGGCAAGCAAGTGAAGCTTCATCTACATTTATAGCAGCTCCCCATTGCTCACATTATCACTTGAGCTCTGCCTCTTGTCAGAACAGCAGTGACATTAGATTCTCACAGGAGTGCGAACCCTACTATAAACTGCGCATGTGAGGGATCTAGGTTGTGCATCCCTTGTGAGAATCTAATGCCTGATGATCTGAGGTGGAGCTGAGGTGGTGATGCTAGTACTGGGGAGCGGCTACAAATACAGATTATCATCAGCAGAGAGGTTTGTGTAATTAATTATGTCATTATATATTACAATGTAATAATAGAAATAAAGTACACAATAAATGTAATGTGCTTGAATCATCCCGAACCTCCCCACCCCCGATCCATGGAAAAATTGTCTTCCATGAAATCAATGCCTGGTGCCAAAAAGGTTGGGGGCCGCTGTGGTAAATTATTTGAGCCTGAGCTAACGATCCTGGCCCTAAAAGCATGAGCTATTAAGTCCTGTGGGCCTATCACTGTTGAGGGAGGCTGTCACCAGGCCAGAATCTTGGCCAGTCCCTCCATCTCTGGTCCATCCTAGCCTAGGCAGGGCACAGAGTACGTGGGGGAATGGTGACCCTGGAAATGTGCCTTAACTCAGTCTCCAAGACTGTTCCCTAGAAGAGAAATGTACAGTCTTAGGCAGTCCCTTACAAAGTTTTTCAGACTCCTCATTTAACCTGCACCTAATTCCCTGAGAAAGAGCTTGCAGTGATCCTTGTTTTGTAGATATAGAGACTGAGGGTCTAAGTAGAACAGTTGAGCTCAACACACATTTCAGTGTCCACTGTATGCAGAGATGAGTAAGGGCTTTAAAGAGCTTTGTCTTGTAGGGAAGACACAATTTCCACAAGGCCAAGTGGAGTAGTAGAGAGACATGGGAGGGGTAGGGTTGAGCAACGTCGGGGCAACCCAGCCTAGGGGAGTCAGGGAAAGCTTTCAGAGGAGGAGATAAATGTGCTGACGCCCTAAAGAGTCACTCTGAGGTATAGAACTAGTGGGTAACAGAGCTGGACTCTGTTACTCCTGATGCTTTTGGCATATTCATCATTGCTGCTGGGCTGGGGGCTCAGCCCAGGCAGGGAGCAGGCAGGCTGGACAACATGAGGTATTTCCTCTTCTCCCTGTGGAAACAAAAGAGCAGGAGGCACTGGAACTTTTCTTCATGCCAAGGGTAGGGCTGGGCCCGGGGCATATTAAGTTTCAAGCTGGCAGACTGGGACTTTCAAACAGTTTCTCTTGTAGCAAGTAGGTTCCTTAGCAGTAAGTAATGCCCTGTGGTCTTTAGTTTACACTGTCTGAAGTTTGGCCTGGAGAGCTTCCCTTGAACAGGACTTTGAGCTCCTGTTGCCAGAGGCCGATACTCTGAGGAAGGGTCAGTGGGCTGTGTCAACAGCTGCCAGGAAGACCAGAGCTAGTGAGCCCTCCAGGTAGGGTCAGTGCCAAGGTCATTTCTATGGACCTGTGCATCCCTGCCTCCACACTTGTTCTTCTGAGGCTTGGGCTTGGTGGCAGGAAACTGGCATGACTTAATGTTTGCTCTAGAGCCCTTTGGGGGATGGGAGCAGGGAGCATGGGGGCAGGCAAGCTTTGACAAACATCTGGATTTGCTCCAGAACTGCATTAAAAGCAGTGGTTCCTTGTTGGAGATGGGAAGTAAAAGCCCTTGGTCATGCCTGTAGCCAAGTCAAACAGATTAATAACACTTGTCAACAGCAGGGAAGGTTGCCTATAGCCAACACTGCACACTCAGGCCTCAGAAATGTGCCTTTGGGAGCTTGGACTTTGGGGAAGTTCTATGTGTGTATGTATATGTACCTGTGTGTGTGTGTATATGTGATTATCTTGCAGCCCAAGTCCCCCCTCCCCCAGTGTGGAGTAACACACTGGGGGACATGGGATGAGACTTAGAGTTCCTAGCCTTGGAAATGGGGGTCCAGGAGGCCTCTGCTGTTGGCAGATCCCTTCAGGGGGAGCCTGGATCATGTCTCCTTGGTAGGTGCTAAACCCAAGACTCTGGCTTACCCCAGAGTGGTCTCGGGGCCTCTGGCTTGTGTCACGTGCTTAGTAAAGGTTGTTGGGTGCCAGGTATCCTGCATTATTTAACTCAATTCTGTCAACAACCCTGCAGGTAGGCCTCTCACCACCCCTTTCCAGAGGTTTCAACCATGTAGACATACAACACTATGCTTCTGCTTGGAAGGGAGGAAATGCTGTCTCCTTTTTAAAATGTCATAATCTTTAATAATGACAAAAGAATGCCTAAGTTACAAAGCATAACAAAATGAACACTCAGGAACCTACTGCTAATCGTATTACAGATGAAGAAACTGAGGTTTAGGCTCAGCATGTGATTTAACCAAGGTCAGGTTTGGACCCAGGTCTCTTCACCTCCCCAACTCCTATTTGGCACTTCTCACTGTGGGCTGATAGATATTAATAGGTGTTATTTGAGAGAAGGTTTTTTGGTCAGTGCTCAGGTAAGCAAAGGCAGCAGGTTTTTTTGCTGTAGTAATTCTCAGATCCTTTAATACATGAATGCTTTTTGAAACTATAATTAGTATTTTCCAAATTGATTTGACTATAGACATTCATCCACAGTCTCTTGTGAGACTAGTGTTCACAGAGAAAATTTTGAAAAACTCTGGTCTAGGAGCAGCTTGGGTGGGGAATCTAAAAGATTCTTTCTTCTACCACCAGCATGGCCTCAAATCAGAGGTGCCTCCCTCTCGGGGCTGAGCCTGTAGCATCCTGGCTTTGTGTCTCTTATTGGCTCTTGCATCCACGTCTTGCCTGCAGTTGGGCCAGCCTGGTCATTTGAGGAGTCCCAGGCCTGTGATGTTTCTTTTCTTTTTTCTTTTTTAAAAATTTAATTTTTCTACTATTTTTTTTTTTTTTTTTTAACCAGCGTAAACCACACATCTTTTTTATATGTGGGGTCTTGCCATGTTGCTTAGGCTGGACTCAAACTCCTGGGCTAAAGCGAGTCAACTTTTTTCCCTGCCCCCCTCAGCCTCCAAGTAACTGGGACCCTAAGTGTGCCCCACTGCACCCTCTGTGTTCTTTTTGACAGTTAAGTATGTGTCTGTACAGCTAGTCATTGAGAAGGGAGCTGATCAGCAGCTCTGAGAGAAAGGTTAGTGGTCCACGGGCAGGTGGAGAAGCTGAGAAGCCACTCCACCCACTCTCCCAACCCCTCTGTGGCCAAGGGAGTTTTGGCTGTGTAAAACTGTTGCAGTGCAGTGGAGGAACTTGGAATGTGAGGGGGTGTTGTGGGTGCCATGCTCCCAGTGAGGGCATGTGAGGGGTTCGGGAAGTAGAACTTGCCTCCAAAATTTCAAATTGGAAAGACGCCAGCTGAGAAGAGGACAGTCATCTACCCACATTCACTGGCTTGTGAACAGTTATTTTTTTTGTTGTTTGTTTTTTTTGAGACAGAGTTTCACTCTGTTGCCTGGGCTAGAGTGCCGTAGTGTCAGCCTAGCTCACAGCAACCTCAAACTCCTGGGCTCAAGCTATCCTCTTGCCTCAGCCTCCCGAGTAGCCACCATGCCCGGCTAATTTTTTCTGTATATATTTTAAGTTGTCCAGCTAATTTCTTTCTATTTTTCAGTAGAGACGGGGTCTCACTCTTGCTCAAGCTGGTCTCGAACTCCTGAGCTGAGAGAATCCAGCCACCTCGGCCTCCCAGAGTGCTAGGATTATAGGCATGAGCCACTGGGCCTGGCCAAGTTTTAAAAGTCATATAACTTGTTGAAAAATAGATATTTGAAAATTCTTCAAATATCCCAAACACAGCTATCTTCCAAATTTTGGGTCCCCCCCCCAAATGGAGGCTTTTGCAAGCTTTTTTTCAAGTAGACAAATTCTCTTTTGGAACATGGCAGTCCTAGTTCTCCCTGGTGACTCAGTGTTGTCAGCGGCTGCCTTGGTTTCCTCTTTGTGCTGGAGGGAGGGAGAATGAGGAGGAGATGCGGTTCTTTCTCTTCTCACCAAAGTCTGGCCTGAGTCCCTCCAGTTGCCTCCAGAGCCACTAAAGGTGTACTTGCTTGAGGGCTCATAAAAAGAAGAGCTTCTGGCCTGTGCAGGGAGAATTCTGCACTGGCCTCTGCCTTAAGAGGCCAGTGGGTCTCCTTTGCCTCATAGCAGGTTTTTCCTTGAGTTAGCTTCTGAGCAAAAGCTTCCTGTAGCTTAACATGGTATTTCCCTTCTATGTAAATCTCTCTCACATAATGGATAGAGAGTGGCCATAAGTAAGGCCTGGGCCATTTTCGTATCCTCTTATCCCCCAGGAATGGTGGTTATCTGTCTGCTCTTCACAGCCACATGTTCTGTTTCTTTTTAGTGGATATGCTGCTGATGAAATCACTCACTGCATACGGCCTCAGGACATCAAGGAGCGTCGCGCTGTCATCATTCTTAGGAAGTAAGTGCCCTATGTCTGGTACCTTCTGCCTCACCTGCAGGCCTGTCTGGAGATGTAGATCTGTGTCCCCTTAAAACTCAGCTCCTCTGTATCAGTGGCATAGCAGAGTGAAGCTTGGGAGAGCAGAAGTCTGTAAGTTCTCTTACTTTTTATTTGAATTCCATGAGGATAAAACTGTTTTATCTTTTCATCAGAAAATTAAGTTCTGTGGTTATTTACTAGGAAATTTGGGACTGAGCAAAAGTACATGCTCCCGATATTTATGGAGGTAGTATTGAGACAAGATTGGGGAACACTCTTCTAAACCCTCCAACCTCTTTTCCTCACCTCCTTGGTTCTGATTTGTCACATGTGCTCTCAGTGATTATTTTTAGACTCTTCCTTAGCAGCCTGCATTAAAAATGCCTGGGTTTTCCAGTCTGGGGGGAGGAGAGAGTGAGGAGAGGAGTTGAAGGCACGATGTTAGGATGCAGTGTTCAGCAGGGTCATAGCTTGTGGCCTTTCTCTCTGGGGAGGAGATTGGGGATGTACTGATTAACATGGACAGAGCTAGCCTCACTAGCATTTCTTTCTTTCCCCTCATGAGGTGAGTGGACTGAGATTTTTCAGAGGACACAGCCACACAGATATTGGGTCTAGACAAGCCTTTCTTTTGAATGGAGTCCCATTCAAAAGGATGGGTGATTGCTCAGCAATAAAGAAGTCAGTGAGAAGAGCAAAACCAGTACCTAGACTTAGGCATGATCAGACTATTGTATAGCTTGCTATTTTTTTATTTATTTTTTACTTTTTTTGAGACAGAGTCTCACTGTGTTGCCCGGGCTAGAGTGCCGTGGCGTCATCTTAGTTCACAGCAACCTCAAACTCCTGGGCTCAAGCGATCCTCCTGCCTCAGCCTCCCGAGTAGCCGGGACTACAGGCATGCGCCACCATGCCCGGCTAGTTTTTTCTATATATTTTTAGTTGTCCAATTAATTTTTTTGTATTTTTAGTAGAGACGGGGTCTCGCTCTTGCTCAGGCTGGTTTCGAACTCCTGAGCTCAAACAATCCGCCTGCTTTGGCCTCCCAGAGAGCTAGGATTACAGGTGTGAGCCACCGCGCCCAGCCGCTATTTTTTTTTAATTAAATGTTACAACAGTTTTATAGAAAATTGTGATGATAGCACAGAGTGTTCCCATCTATCCTGCATCCCATTTCCCTGTTAATCTTATATTAGTGTGGTGTATTATAGTCAAGAAACCAATATAAATCTTGTGCGTGTGTGAGTTTTTTTTTTTTTTATCATATTATGGGGATACAAATGTTTAGGTTACATATATTGCTCTTGTTCCCCCCCCCCCCCGTCCCCAGTCAGAGCTTCAAGTGTGTCCATTCCCCATACGGTGCTCATCACGCTCATTATGTATGTATATACCCATCCCCTCTCCCCCCGCCCCCTTTTTTTTTTTGAGACAGAGTCTCACTCTGTTGCCCGGGCTAGAGTGCCGTGGCGTCAGCCTAGCTGACAGCAACCTCAAAGTCCTGGGCTCAAGTGATCCTGCCTCAGCCTGCCAAGAAGCTGGGACTACACGCATGTGCCACCGTGCCCGGCTAATTTTTTTTTATATATATATTTTAATTGTCCATCCAATTTCTTTCTATTTTTAGTAGAGACGGGATCTCGCTCTTGCTCAGGCTGATCTCGAACTCCTGAGCTCGAACAATCCGCCCGCCTTGGCCTCCCAGAGTGCTAGGATTACAGGCGTGAGCCACTGCGCCCAGCCTTGGCCTAAATCTTGATATATTGTTAACTGAAGTCCATACTATAGATTTCCTTAGGCTTTTCCTAATGTCCTTTTTCTGTCCCAAGAGCCCGCATTATATTGTCATGTCATCTTAGGTTCCTCTTGGCTTATTCCTGATGACATGGATTGGTAAGTCATTTTATAGTTGGGATTTGTCTGATATTTCCCCCCCCTTCATGGTTAGATGGGAGTTATGTTTTGGGAGAGGTAAAGTGCTGTTTTTTTTACCACATACCAAGGATACATAACTGTCAACACAGCTTCTCGCTGTTGCTTTTGATCACCTGGCTGATGCAGCTTTTGTCAGGTTTTCTACTGTAAAGTTACTGGTGTTTCCCCCTCTGCATTGCTGTCCTCCCAGGAAGTCACTGTGTGCAGCGCACATTTAAAGAGTGGGGAGTTAGCCCTATCTACTTGAGGGGGGTGTAGCCATATAAGTTACTTGGAATTCTGCATGGGAGATTTGTCTGTCTCTGTCATTTATTTATATATTCAGTCACTTATGTCAGTATGGACTCATGGGAATTTATTTTACGTTCAAATTGTTCTGGCTTTGGCCATTGGGAGTTTTTTGTTTTTTTTTTTAAGTTTTTCTGGCTCACCTTTTTTTTTTTTTTTTTTAAACTTCAGTCAGTTAACTTTGGCATCCTGTCCCTTTGGGCCCACAAGTCCAGAATAATGTGGTGATGAGGTCTCTTTAGCATGACTTTGCTACTCTGTCAAGTCCAAACTGAGTATTCATTTTTATCATCAGTAGAATGGGATACGATCCAGACCTCTGGGATGGTCGTATGGTGCAGAGTGCTAGGCACATATGGGAGCTCCACACACTTGAGTCAACTTGGTGGTTGGCAGCTTCTCTTCTGTAACCTAACAGTATTCCCAGAATTCACCAGAAGAAGGATTTTTAATCTGCCTTTCTACTTTCTCTTTCTGTGGTTCCCAGCACAGGCCAAAATCCAGAACCTAGAAGTAATAGAGTCCACAGAACCAGAGCAGTAACTTCTCAGGTGTTCCCTACTGGCCTCTCACAGTAACTTATTCTGGGGAAATCTTTGCCAGAGGTGGTCATAGCGTGTCAGGTCAGTCTTCCAGCTGCTGCTGCTTAAATGGTGACTTCCATACCTGGCTGCCCAGGCCAGCTGAATCAAATGCTCCTCAGCACAGCTAAGAGTCTACAGTGTTAGCTCCCCTGGAAGCTCTTCGGATATCTGGGCCCCTGACAGTAGTCTGACCTTGGGAATGGCTGTTATGGGTGACTGAGGCTCTTCTACATTCTGACTTGAGTGGACCCAGGAGCCATTCACGGAGTAGGCTGGAGGGCAGAAGCACAAAGCTCTGGGGCAAGGAGGCTGAAGAAGAGTGGGAGGATGTCCTCCAGCTTCCCCAGGCAGCTGAGCTGGGAAGTGCCCAGCTGTAGGGAGCCAACCCAGGGGACCAGAGGAGAGGCTTGGGCATCTCCATTGCCTGCAGAATAAAATCTAAGCATCCAGCCTAGTCTCCTTGGTGTTTCCTTTTTAAAAAAAATTTGATGAAGTCCAGTTTATTTTTTGAGACAATCTTACTCTGTTGCCTGGGCTAGAATGCAGTGTCTTGTTGTCATAGCTCACTGCAGCCTTGAACTCTTGGGCTCAAGTGATCCTCCTGCCTCAGCCTCCCAAGATGCTGGGACTACAGGTGCACACTGTCATGCCTAGCTAATATTTTAGTTTTTTTTGTAGAGACAGGGTCTCGCTATGTTGCTCAGACTATTCTTGAACTCAGGAGATCCTCTCGCCTTGGCCTTCCAAAGTGCTGGGATTATAGGCATGAGCCACCATGCCTGGCTTTTGGTGTTTACCCCTTCATCTTCCACTCTTCACTTACTTAAAAGTACCTGCAGCTCGTAATTTGGTCCATGGACTTGTGTCCTGGGCTCTTGTGGCAGTGTGGCCTCCATTGGAAATACCTATCATCTGACATGTTCATCTTCTGATCCACACTCCAACTCCCCAAATGACCTACATATACACGCTGAAAATTGGTTAACCTAGCCATTCTTCAAGGCTCAGGTTGATCATTTTGACATGCAGAAAGCATCGTGTACACACCTGTAACTCTTATAGCGCACACATACCGCAGTTTAGACTGTCACAGCCCATATTCTTGCCGTTATGGATTTCCAAATCTACATTCTGTGGGAATAGCAAGGTCCCTGTTAATCTGGGGCCCAACATGAGGCCTAGCCAGAGGAGACTCAGTCAGTGTGTGGAGAACAATTCAGACCAGTGAGGAGCAGCTCCAGAGTAGCTACAGGGCCTTGTCTTAGAAAACAACAAGTTGTGACAAGTTGAAAAGGGGGAGCATCCTGGCCCAGGCACCACCCAGAGGAGATGAGCAGGATGTGGCCTTGTGAGCGGTGGGTGGGATACCTGGTTGATTTGATGTTTTCTGGTGAGGTTGTGTTCTAGTGGGTAGAATCTGAGCATTGAGCCTGGCTCTTCTCATAGGCAGAAGAATTGGAGCCAGTCCTGCCTTCTCTTAAGGTCAGATAAAGAACGCACAGGCCGCTGAGGGAGGGCCTGGGGTCTCTGTCACCGGCTCAGGTCAGTCAGAGCTGGCAGTGTCTTTTTAAGGGCCTCATGGAGGGAAACACGTGGATAGCTGCCAGGTGCTTTCTGACTCAACAGAAACTCCTGTGAACATGGATGGTGCTGAGTCTTCATGCACATATGCCCTTATTTCTCACTGGGTGGCTGTAAATGACCTTTGAGACTCCCCCCAAGAGTGGAATCCAAACATTATAACATTCCCTTGCTGTTGTAATGCTTGGGGTTGCAACTTAGCCAGTAAATGGCTGAGTGAGACCTTGAACCTGGGTCTCCTGGTGCTGAGTCTTGTGTCCCCTTGGTGGTTCACACAGTGGAATACACCAAGTCCTGCCCTTGCCCCCCACTGTGTCATTGGGATAGATGCTTTGAGTTTAAGAAACTGGAGCTCAGATATAGAAGAGCTTACTTGCCTCTTTATAATCTTTGGTACCCTTGGCAGGGAAGCTGGACCTAACCTTTCTGGAAGTGTGGTTAAAGTTTTAAATTGCTGGTTAGATACCAAGAGGCTGACCAACTTCAGAGGTACAGCAATTTGTCTGTGAAGGGGAAACATTCTACTCCTTCCGTGATTCCCTAGTGTGCACCCTGTGCTGCTCCTCCTGGAGGACCTCACTAGCTGCCCTGTGCCAACTATCCATGTTAACCCTGAGAGTAGAAGGTGTTGAACTCAGTTTGAGAAGGCACTCAGGTAGAAAGTGAGCTGCTTCAAGTCATCTAGCTAGTTGGGAATGATCTTGGAGCAGGGATTTCTGACTTGACAGAAACATCAAGTGTCTACTATGTACAAGGTACCAGAGGTAGGCACCATAGGAAACTTAGTGCTCCCTTGGTGCTTCATATGTAATAGGTTTGCACTTTGCATGCCATTCTAACACAAAGCAGAGTAAGCACTGGTATAAAAGCAGAATGTATTCCCTGGGGACCCAGCCAAAAAAAAAAAAATTACATCCAATTTAGGGGGAGGGTGGGCTTGGTAGATCTGACCCCTGAGCTAGAAACTGCTGGCCAGGCAGAAACGGTAAGCTCAAAGGCTGGAAGGCAGGGAACTGTAGGGGACCTCTTTAGATGAGGAGTGAAGGAGGGAGGGATGCCTTGGATCAACATTTTATCCTCAGGAGATGGCTTGTTGGTCCTCAGGGCCTTCTAGTTAGTGTACCCAGTGCTTTGGTTTCCAGGAGGCTCCCAGGGCAGCGCCCAGTCTGCCTGTAAGACTTGATTCCTGAGGTTGGCACACTCCAGTTAATCAGATAAGGTGGCTCAAGGCAGCATATATAACCCACTTCTTTGCTTTTGGTCAAGTGGAACTCAGCTCAGAGTGGTCTGAAGCTGGAAAAAGCAGCTAGAGGTCCATTTGTCAAATAGTAGCCACAGCTGTGTGTGCTAGGCTCTGTGCTAGTGCCAGCAATGCAAGTTGGTATGGGCTCTTATTCCATTTGTCCTTTGAGGGAAGGCAGCATCTCACCAGGGGCTGGTCAAGGAAGGCTTTCTGGAGATGTGCCACCTGAAGGTAGTCAAGGATGTTTGGGCCTCAGCCAGGTGTAGAAGGGAGCTTAGGGATGAAGATAGTCAATTCAGAAGATACGCTCTTTACAGAAACTTAGAGCCAGGAACTCTGAGGTAGTCTATTATTCTGGAACATCGAATAGAGATTGGGTGGAGGACTTGATATAATCTAGGACAGAAATGACTTCATGTTGTGTGGAGAAATCTGGAGGTCACTGGGGAGCCATGGAGCCATGTGAGCTGTGAGGTGAGGAATTTGCATGTGAGAGGTTATTTGGAGGAGGCTGAGCTTGATGGTTTATTTGGTCATTCAAGCCAAAGATCCTACGGGTCAGGAGCAGCTCCCGCTCCCTGAAAGCCAAGCACCCGAGTGTGAGGCTGAGTGTGTGGAAGAGCAGCCATGGAAACCTCAGAGGGTGCACTCTGGGCTGCTTCCCTCCACAGCCAGCTGAAGGAGTGGCTGTCTCTTGGTTTCCCTGGCTCTGACCAGTGCTTGGTATTGCTCCTGTCTCAATGATTCTGGTTCCCTGTGGCTAGGTGTAGTTCACGTTTGTTCCCTAGTTCAATGAGTGTGTGTATCCACATGTGTATACCTTGTCCATTTGGCAGCCTAACCATTCTGATATGTCTGCAGCCTGCCGAGGGAGTATGGGGACAATGAGATTACCAGGGGAGGTGACAGGCTTGGGCTTCTGGCCTGGGTCTGCTGCTTTCTCTCCAAATGCAATCTTACCTGAGCCCTGTGTTCTTACATGAAAATTGGGGCAGTTAAGGTTAAACTTGTGAATGTTGGGTGGGTTTTCTTCTAGTCCCTTCTTCACTGTAGTGTCACTCTAATCTTGGTAGATAGTAGGGGATGAAGAAGGCTGTACTCACTGGAGGTGCATTGTGAGCAGAGGCACATGGAATAGGAGGGGAAGAGAAACTCAAGTATGGAGTTTTGCGGCCCGGGTGGAGGAAAGCAAACTTGATCTTTGGCCTCCTGGTATCCTGGAGGGTGACATTGGTATCCTGGAGGGTGACATTGATAACCTTACCAGGTGTGAGCTGTAGGGATCCCCGAGTACCTGTGATGCTGGCATCCATGGAGCCCTGGCTCCTGGGGCTCGGGTATGTACTGTAGTATGCAGTCATAGTGACCAGGCTGAACAATTTAGAAAGGCTCCCCTCGGGGCCTGGGTATCACCTGTGTCGGGGGGAGGTCTGCTGGGAGCCCAGGACCATGTGATACCCCTCATGTGCTTTCAGGCTCTTCTGAACATAGCATGCTGCTATACCTATTTCAGAACTGCTCTGTGGCGAGAGCAGAGTAGGAATTAGAAGCCTGATGTTGGCCAGAGGTTGGTGGAAGATGAGTGAGGCAAATCCCATGAGGGGAGTGGGTACTATTGTGGGAGAGACAGCAGGGTACAGGTCTGAACTTGGTGGGAGACTGGTACCCCAAGATGCTGGAGCTTAGACCTAGACCTAGGGGCCCAGGTTACTAAATAGACAAAGGGGTGCTTGGGTATGTCTGCCATACTTGTCCCTGCTGCCTCGTTCTGTTGGAGAGCCAGGCTTTTAGCGCAAGGGTGCTTTGTGAGAGTGAAGCCAGGAGTTAGAGAGTGGTTGATAGCAGGCTGGGGACTGCCATCCCTCCAGGGTCACTGTGGCCTGAGTATGGGCTGGTAGTCCATCTCCCAGATGCAGTGATGCTGCCACCTACACAGTGCTCTGCTCTGCTGCAGTGAAGAGGGCCCATCTGTACTTTAGAGTCTATCGTGGGGTATCAGCTGTGTGACTTGGGGTGGTAGCTATGTGACTCGGGCCAGTGACTTTCCCTTGGATTTAGCAGTGCTACCCACCCCCCATCCCTGTAGTGGGATGCTCCCCAGCAGCTTCTCTGGAGGATTACATGTGATAAAGGAGCATGAAGGGAGCACCTGGGACAGAATCAGTTACCTCCCTTCCCCTCAGTTCCCGTGTGGGTGTCATAGGCATCTTTTGTTCTGACCTTACTTTTATCTACTCCCAATCTCTACTTTGTCCTGACATGCTGGGTGACCTCTCTGGGGGTGGCTGTCTGCCAGCTGACCCTCACCTCACATACCTGGGTTGCCTTGCTCTGACTCCAGGATACTGACTCAGATCTGTAAGGCAGGTCTTTGTTCCTCCTGGGAAGGCCCAGAGCCAGATTTTACTAAAACTGGGCCTTCTGACCCAGATTTTTGGCTCTCTCTGCTAAACTGTGAGGGGCCTAACCTGGTCCGTGGGAGTTGGTGCCTTTTAACAAGGGCATGTTCTGAAGTTAACAGCTGGTGGCCTCTGATTTTGGGATCTAGCTCTAGCCTGTCTAGAGCTCACCCCACAGCTTGGTGAGTTTTAGGAATTGGAGGGGAGGGCAGGATCTCCTCCAGATGTTATAAGATGTACTTGTAATAGTCTCAGGGGATATGTCATGAGTGTCATCACTCCCTACCCAGCCTGTTACACAGGGCCCTCTCCTGCCCCTTGCTCCCACCTGTCTGACTTGCCAACTTTCTCTGTGCCTCACAAGAAGCCTCAGGTCTTCTTTGAGATTTTCCAGGCCTGCTTCCTTCTGGTCTGGCTTTATAAAGGACTTAAGTCATTGCCCTGAACTCTCTCTACCCAGCTTCTCCATCCCCCTCTTCCTCATCTGTACTTGTATGCTTTCCCTTTGCTAAGTGATTTCTTCCTCGAAACTTGTACCCAGTGCTGGTGGGGACTTTGCCTTCAAATTCCCCCTGGCCTCTGCCTGGTCAGCATCCTGAAACAAGCAGAAGCTTCCAGGTGACTACAGTGAGACCAGAGTCAAGCTCATGATTAAGAAGTGGGCTTCGGCTGCCCTCTGTGGCTCTGCCACTCAGCCTCAGTGTCCCTGTCTATATAGGGAGAAAGGGTAGCTCTGGTTCTCTTTCCCTCTAGCCCCTCTGCAGGCCTGGACCAAGGATCCTTCCTGTGTTGGTGCCCACCAGTGGGGCCCTCAGTCTTCTGGCAAGTGGGATAGATGCCCCTATAGAATCTCTGGGCCCAAATGGGGTGATGTGAGGCTGCCTCATTCAGCTGAGAGCGAGCCCTGGGATCCTTCCCCTGGTGCAGCACATACCTATAACTGGAAGTCTCCACACAGAAGTGTTCCCATTCCTTACTCCTAAGCCTGAACTTGAAACGGATGGCCTTTGGAAGTCAGACCAATCTCTAGTCGAACCACAAGGAGGCTGAGGTACAGAGTGCTGACTTCCAGGCCTAGCTGGCCCCCACTTGGCCTTACTAGAGAGAGAATTGCTTTAATGGGGCCTACACCCTCATCAGAGGCCCATTGGTGACCCCGTGTTTCCTTTGCAGGACAAGATTAGATGCACCCCGGTTGGAAACAAAGTCCCTGAGCAGCTCCGTATTACCACCCAGCTATGCTTCAGATCGCCTGTCTGGAAACAACAGGGACCCTGCTCTGAAACCCAAGCGGTCCCACCGCAAGGCAGACCCCGATGCTGCTCACAGGTACTCAGCTTAGGACACTCAGAGGCCAGCAAATCAGCCCCATGGCCTGGATACAGGGTGAAATGGGTGGGGAAACCTGAGGGGTAGGCTGGTTAGGAGTCTGAGATTACCTACCCTTCCAAAGACTTATGTCTGGTTCCTCTGGTTTGGTGGCATTGGTAGCATTCCCTCCTAATCCCTAGCCAACTGCCTGTACCCCCAGAGAGACTCTGACAAATGGGAATATGTTGTTTGCTTCCTGTGACTACTTTGCTCAATCCCATCTAGCCATACACTCTTGTGGATTTATACTTAGATGTTAAGAGGGACTTGGAAAATGGCAAACCAGATACTTATTTCAGAAGGGTTGGGTAAGGTTTCTTAGGAGGTAACGTTTAAGCTGAGACCAGAAGGATAAAGAACACGTGTGAAAAGCACATTCTGGATAAGAAGTACTATATATGAGCCGAGCCCCCAAGACAGAAAAGAGCTTGGTGGTTTCAGGGGCTAGTGGGGTTGGTGAGTAGAGAAGGAGGGGGAGGGCTTGGGGGCGCCGAGAGAACGTGGGGAAGTAGAGATAGACAGCAGGACCATGCAGGGTCTTGAGGCTGTAGTAGGGAAGACCTTCTATCCCTCAGCCCTGGCAGTGTCATGAGGCACCAGACTCAGCCAGGCAGACCCCACAGAGTAATTGGGAAATGTCTCAAAGACTAGGATGGCCACTGTCACTTAGTGGACAAGAACCTTCCATGCCAGTGCTTGTACCAGTACTACCCTTCATTGAGGACTACTGGGCTGGAGTGACCCATCCCAAGAATGAGGATTCTGAGGCCAGGCCCAGAGGTGGCAAGGCCAGGCCCTTCCTGCCAGCTTCTCAGGCAGCACCCCCTTACCTTTCCTTTCAGGCCACGGATCCTGGAGATGGACAAGGAAGAGAACCGGCGCTCAGTGCTGCTGCCCACACACCGGCGAAGGGGTAGCTTCAGCTCTGAGAACTACTGGCGCAAGTCCTACGAGTCCTCGCAGGACTGCTCGGAGGCGGCAGGCAGCCCTGCCCGAAAGGTGAAGATGCGGAGGCACTGAGGCCTGCCCGCCACCCTTCTGGGAACTCTGGCTAATCCTCATGTAGCTGCCCCTCCTTTTGTTTTGAGGGTTTTGTTTGTTTGTTGTTGGTTTTTTTTTTTTTAATCCTATATATTTTTTCCTTGATTTGTTGCCTGTTAAGGCTGAAGAACAGAACTGGCCAGGACCTGGGTCCTCATGTTTTTGGTTTTCCTCCTGGACGGAAAGGCTGTTGGCATCTGTAGGGGACAGAGGCTCATGCTGGAGTGGCCAGTAGAGGTATGGGGTGCAGCCATCTTCAAGTGGGGCTGTGTCAGGCAGGGTTCATTTAAAAGCAACAAAATGTTTTAGTTAAAAAAATTCTTTTGCTGTCATTGTAAATCTTTGCTGTGTTCTAAACAAAGTTCAGTCTCTTACCCACCCCTTCCCTCCACTTACGTGCTTGGCTGAGGTCTCCTGGGACCTTGATGGTTTTGTGCTGGGCCTGCTCTCCTCCACTTTTCACCTGCTTTCTATGCCCTGGAAGCTCATGCAAACACCCTTCCTTCCTCCTCTGGCAGGATGGTTCAGGTTGGCTGGGCAGGGGCTTAAACAGTGCCAGTGCCTGCCACCTTAATACTATTGCTGAGCCCCCTGGGCTTCCACACATACTGGCCTGTTCTGCCCACAGTTCCTTGGGCTGCTGAGGGGCTAGCGCAGCGGTCCTGACCTCTCTTGCCAAAAGCACACCTCTTTGCTGGGTTGCTCCTTTGAAGCATATGCTTGTGATTGTATGGAACAGTTAGACTTGCCATGTTGGGTCAGTTTTAGGAATTTTTTCTAGCTAGAGGGACTGGTGTCCTAGCATTTGGGGTATGGAAATTTGTTGTGATGTGTGGTAGGGTTTTTGTTTTCTTTTGTTGTGAGTTTTTTCTTTTGGTCTCGGCTTCCTCCTTTCCCTTTCCTTCTTCCTCCATTGGCCAGCTTGGGCCGCCTCCCCCTGCCATCCCTCTAGGAAGGCGCCTGCGCCCTCTGCCTGCAACATACATCCAAGGCCAGAGCTCAGGCCTGCAGGCTGGATTGTTGCTGTCTCCACCTCGGGCATGTGAGCTGGGGAAGTGGCTTTTAAAAAATAATAATAATAGAAAAAAATTAAAGTTTTTGGCAGTTTCTACCCACTCAGATCCTGGAAAGCTACAGGGTTTTGCTGATCTAGATTCATTAGGAATGTCGTCTCATCAGCCAGGCCAGGGCCTGGGCTTGCCGAGAGCAAGGCCTCCCCGCAGCCAGGCTACCACCATTTTGGGGCTTTGTTTCCAGAGGCCCAGGCCTGAGGCCTCAGAGGCTGCAGAAATCTGGGGCAGCCTCGCCATCAAGAAGCCCCTCTCAGGGGCCAGAACTCCTTTGCCAGCGTGGATTCCTCAAGTCAGGACTGCATAACTAAAGCAGTTACAGTTTTATTTTTTTTACAGCTTTTTTCCCAAAAATGATTTGTAGTTGTGTGTGCAGCACTTTGCCCTGATATGTGTGCTCTACAATAAAAACCAAATCTAATATATTTTGAAACAGTTGTCTGATGCTGTCATAAGAGAGGGCTTGCCTTTGGTGCTTCTTTAATTCTGTTACTTCTTAAAACTCTGGATGCGGGTTGGGGAGGCAGAGCTCATTGCCCACCAGGGCCCCAGAGGAGACAACCAGTCACTAGCACCAGGGTTCTTGTGTGCCCAGCCTTGGGCTGATGACTGAAAATGGACTCTCCCACTGCCCTCTCTCCCACTCCAACGAAGATGGACTTCGTAATCCATGGTGTCCAGGTGCCCAGGGACCCCACCCTACCAAGTTCTGGAAGCTCCTCTTCTGGTGTGATCATGGAGAAGCTGGTGCCAGTGAAGGGGGAAATGGTATTCACAAAGGCAGGGCAGAACCTGGCTTTTATGGAAGATATGCAAGTGGTTTTGCTCATTAAATTCTTAAGTTCCCACTGCATACTGGCCAAGCTCTCACTGAGTCCCCCAAAATGAGCAAAACTCTCTGGTCCCTGCTTTCAAGATGCTCACAATAGAGTATGGGATACCTGTACACATGTGAAGCAGATGATTTTGGGTGGGTGAGGCTGGGGCCCAGAGGGCTTTAGTTCCTCCAGATTTCAGATCTAGCTCTCTGGGCCTGGCTAAGGGTTTCAGTCTAGAGTCTTCCCTCACTCTTCCGGTGCTCAGAGCCAGTCTGCTTGGCCAAATTCTTTATGTGGAAACCTGGACAAACTGCTTTTAGCAGGGAAGAGAGACTCCAGAGGGAACAAGTAACTGGCCAGGGCTTAGTCTGAAAACCAGTGCCAGGGTATGAAGAGGGGTCAGAGCCTTGGTGTGGGCTCTGGCTTGCAGGGGTAGCTACTGGGCTGGGCAGAGAGTGGATCTTGGATCCCCTGAGAGACATTGGAGCTGAAGGAAAGTGACTGATAGAATGTCATCCAGACTGTACATGGCAGAGGTGGATGTCTTCCACTCCACACCTGGGCCTCTGACTTGGCATGGGATGAGGGCTCAGTGAAGGGCTCGGGGGCTGAGAGGGACCCTCTATTGTAGCCGTTACAAAGACCCAGGCTCTTCCCAGCACCCCCTGGGTGAAAGAAGCCCTTCACCTTGTAGCATTGGGAGATAGGAGGGGCTAGAGGAAGGGGCTCCAGTCCTGGCACTTCCTGCCGTGGCACTGGCTTCAGTCTCTATACCTGTACAGCAGCTCCATGGCACCCCATCTCTGTGACATCCTCAGAGTAGTCCCTTAGAGCCCCACACCTGACTACCTGAGTCAGCCTGTTTCCACCTATGTCCTGGAGCACAGGGCCAGGTGCTGAGTCCCACCAACCACTGCCCCAACCCAGTCTTGCATACAGTAGATGCTTTAACAGTTGGCACCAGGAAGCCCATGTGCCTGGCTTCTGGCCAGCACTCTGCTTCCTGACCTATTGGAATGGCTGCCCAATAGGCTGCTACCCTTTATGAGAAATAAAGCTCTCTTTTTTCCAAAGTTAAAACAAACAAACAATTGGCACCAGCCCCATCCACCTAAGATCCCATCCCATCCCTTCAACCTTGCTGTGTAGACAGGGAATTTGAGGCCCAGAGAGGTCAAGGACTGGCCTACAGTCATGTTCATGCACTTAAAAAAAGTATTTGAGTGTCCTGTGTGTGCCAAGCTTAGTGCTGGAGATACAAGACAGACCTGGTATATAATGTCATATACACATACATATAAGGTTATTATAAATTATACTGATATAAAAGTAGCATAGAAATTGTGAATAATAAAATATACAGATATATTCTTTACTATAAATTCCATATAGCCAATTGTTTCTCACAAGAAGCTTCTGTTGATTTTTTTTTTTCTTTTTGCTGAATTCTTATATTTGTAGTCTGTCTGTGGTTGTAATTCAACCACAACATGATGAAGTTATATCTCATCTGTTTGTACTAGTTTCCTGTGGCTGCCTTAACAAATCACTACAAACCTGGTGGCTTAAAACAACAAATTATTCTCACAGTTCTGGAGAAATTGGAAATCAGTATTATGGGCTGAAATCAAGGTGTTGGCAGGGCCATGTTATCTCAGGAGGTTCTGTTCCTTGCCTCTAACAGCTTCTAGTGGCTACTGGCATTCCTTGACTTGTGACCACAACTCTGGTCTTTCCCCCATGGTCACATGGCCTCTTGTGTATACCACATCTCCCTCTGCTTCTCTCTTAATAGGACATTTGTGATTGAATTTAGGGCCCACCCAGATCCCAGATAATCAAAATTATCTTCCTATGTAAAGTTCTTTAATCACATCTGCAAAACCCCTTTTTCCTTATGAGGTGACATTCATGGGTACCAGGGATAAGGACCTGGTATCTGTGGAGGCTATTGTTCAGCCCCTATACTGCTCTTTCACCAATAAGGTTATTGTCTTTAAATCTGATAAATGACCTGTTTACTCATCCTCAGATGATGTTAATTGAATTCCTCAGCATTACTTTTAAATTTGATCTGAATTGTTAATATTGTTAATATTTTCTCCATTGCTTTCTTAAATCTAGACCTGTGCTCTCCAATACAGTAGCCACTGGACACTGGCTATTACGCACTTGAAATGTGGCTAGTTTGAATTGCGATGTGCTTTAAGTGTAAAATACACACCAGAATTTGAAGAGTTGTTATGAAAAAAGAATAAAATATTAATTACTTTCTATCAATTACATGTTGAAATACTATTTTGGACATACTGGATTAAATAAAACATGCTATTTAAATTAATTTTATTTGTTTCCTGTTACTGTTTTAAATCTGGCTACTCAAGAATTTAAAATTACATATGTGGCTTGCATTTTATTTCTGTTGGATGGCACTGGTCTAGAAAATCAACAATAAATCAATCCTGATTTGTGGTATTTGTCAACTTCCATGGTGTAAATACTCCCATCATGGCTGACTTCAGGCTATCAACATAATCACTGAATGTTGAGTTGTGAAGAGGTGCAGTATAGTGTTTCCACCATACAGATACAATACATGTAATTAACTTAAAAAGCATAGATAATAATGAAATGTATTAAGATAAATAGGAAATGCTTACTTTTGAATGTTACCTTAGTTTTTAATTTTAATTCTATATAATTTAATTTTTAATAATGACTGTTTAACAACTGACTTGCAAAAATTCTTGGGAATTTGCCAATTGGCTTTTTCAGGGGGCTCCAGCAGACCACTGGGTTCCCCTGGAAGAGTTTTGAGCAGAGGAGGCATGTGATCAGATTTAGGATCCCCTGGGCTGCTGTGTTGAGGACAATTAAAATCAGTAAGAAAGCCACTACTTCAGGGAGAGACCTAAGAGCTGGGGGGTTGTGGGTGCTCACTGCTGCAGTTCCCCGCTGTGTCCACAGTGTGGCAGCAGAGTCTGAGCAACGGTGATTGGGCGTGGGTGGGCAATGAACAGCTGCTGTCCCTTGGTTTGGATGGGGAACAGAGGTCCCCAGAGGCTCAAGAAGCTGTCAGAGGTTACCCAGTGATTCTGCCCTGCTCAGCCAGGCCTTCAGGGCTAGTAGGTGTGGAGGGGCACTGGGACCTGGGGGACAAGCAGAGGCCCAGATGCCATCAGGTGCCCTCCAGGCCACCCACAGAGCTGTGGGCAGAGCTCCCAGCCTGGGCCCCACACTCTACCTCTCTTGGTCCCAACTCTTTGGGGAGCTGCATGTGCCAGTGCCCTCTGCCTCAGGCAAAACTGTTGAAGCTACCTTCTTTAGCCCCTACCCAGGCTTCTCAGGGCTGCCTCTGGGCTCCCCCAGACCCCCGGCTTCCTTCAGCACAGCCCAGAATGTACTGTGTGGTCCCAGTGCTTCCATTCTAGGCTGGGAGACAGGGACCTAACTCCCACCTTCTCTTGGACTCTCATTGTGAGTGAGGCCCTTTACTTATTGTCTCATTTAATCCTCACCGCAACCTCTAAGACCTCACTTGCGGCCTGGGTTCAAATTCCAATTGCTGTGTACTAGCTGTGTGACTTTAGGCAAATTACTTAACCTCTCTGGCCTCAGTTTCTTCCTTTGTAAAATGGGCATAGGATTAAAGGAATGACTGATGCCTGATACAGACTAAGTGCTCGGTGTTAATAAGTAGTAGCAATTGATATTAGCCCCCATTTTGCAGATGAAAAAACTGAGTCCCAAAGTAGTGAAGTAGCAGAGGCAGAATTAGCACTTGGGGCACTAGAGAGGAATAAGCACAAAACCCCACCTTCCAACAGGCCTGTGGCAGTGTACACATGCCCATCCCTGAAGCTTAAATCCTGACAGTCCCTGCAGGGGACAGGTGCACCCAAGTCCCCAGGTCCTGTATCCCAGCAGAAGCCACGAAAACCAGCTCAGGATCCAGGTTCTGTGAATGTCAAGGCTGAGAGTCCTGCCTCCACGGAAGATATACTAGGCTAGAGGTCCAGGGATCTGTATACTATTCATCTGTGACCTTGGGTGGCACTTTTCTGAGCCTCAGTTTCTTCCCTTATATAAAATGAGGACAGACTGGGTCGGCCCCAACACTGCCCCTACCTGTCTGACCTTTCTTCCACTGAGGCACAGAACACTATCCACCCTCTGGACTGAGGAGGCCCTGAACCCACTGCTCCTTCCCCTCTGTGTCTAGAGAACTCAGGCCCTCATCTTTAGTCTTAGTTGGTGTGCTGGCTCATGCCTGTAATCCCAGCACTGTGGGAGGATCAGTGCTCAGCAGTTGAAGACCAGCCTGAGCAAGACTGAGACCCTGTCTGTACTAAAAATAGAAAAAATTAGCTGGGCCTGGTGGCTGCCTGTAGTCCCAGCTACTCAGGAGGCTGAGGCAGTAGGATTGCTTGAGCCCAGGAGTCTGAGGTTGCTGTGAGCTAGGCTGACGCCACGGCACTCCACTCAGGGCAACAGAGTAAGACTCTGTCTCAAAAACAAACAAAAAACCCCAAAAAACTGTAAAATGAAAAAATTTTTAGCTTCATTTTGCATTCTACACAGGATGAAGTATTCACTCCTTCCCCCTGGCTTGGGCTGGCCTGTTGACCCTGTCCTGGAGTCCCAGTCAGCCCCTCACGCCCCTTTTTCCCTCTCTCTCATCTCCCTCCTCCCACCAGCCTAGACTCCACTCCAGGAATCCTCCAGCCTGCCCGGTCCGCCCCCAGTTGCTACCGGGAAGAAGCTGAGTGTGTGGTTTGGGCAGCTCAGAAGGGTCGTGGCCTCACTGGGATCTGAGCCAGCTCTTGGAAGACTGGGCCTGCTGCCTTCAGCCATGCTCTCCTGATTTTCCTCCCACTGCCTTGCTGCCCCTACTCTGCCTTTCCTTGGGGCTTACCCCCTTCGCACTCCCTGGGATCACCCCTTCGTCCCTCTGCAGGGAAGTGACCAAGTCACTTCCTAGCTTCCATTTGCTGTCTGTAAAATGAGATCCTCCTTGTACTGATGAGGATTCAGGGAGATAAAGTGCAGATACCGAATTTACTAGGGTACCTACTTCTGAGGACATCCTCAGGGCATCTCAGCCTGGCTCAGGGACACCCCTTTTTACCTACCTACCTGCCCACCCACCTCCCATCAACCACTGCTTTCTGTGGACTTGACTCAACAGTATCGATTATTATTTGTGTTGCATTATTTTAATGAAATACTTAAAACATACTGAAAAATACTTAACGGAGAAGCCACACAAGCACCCACCATCCACACATTAACACTTCGTCATATTTGCTTCAGATCTGTTTTTTAAAAAATCTATTTTAAAAATGCATTGAGCACCTACTATGTTCTAGGCACTGGGGACACAGCAATGAACAACGGCATTAAAAACCCAGCCCTCAAGGACTCATTTTCAAGCTCAGGAGACAAGCAGCATACACACAAAGAAGTCAAATAGGTGGTGGGTGAGAAGAGTAGTCAAGAGAGTGGAACCCTGTCCCCTTGGGCTGCTATCGTAATCACAGGCCTGGGCTGACCTGGGTCGAGGGGGAGGGGACAGATAGTTATTAATGCCCCAGACCCTCCCAGCCTGGGGGATGGTGTCCTCCCCAGTGCCATTCGTAACCCCTGCCTGGCTGTGTGGATAGGCTGGGCCTGCCTGCCCAGGCCTCAGTTTACCCATTTGTATCTCAATGTACCCATTTAACCCCTCTTAACTCAATCAGATGGGGCCAACCTGAACCTCAGAGTCACTTGGGAAAGGGACTAGTTTAAAATTCAGATTCTAGGCCGGGCATGGTGGCTCACGCCTATAATCCTAGCACTCTGGGAGGCTGAGGCGGGCGGATTGTTTGAGCTCAGGAGTTCGAGATCAGCCTGAGCAAGAGCAAGGCCCCGTCTCTACCAAAAATACAAAGAAATTAATTGGACAGCTAAAAATATATAGAAAAAATTAGCCAGGCATGGTGGTGCATGCCTGTAGTCCCAGCTACTTGGGAGGCTGAGGCAGAAGGATTGCTTGAGCCCAAGAGTTTGAGGTTGCTGTGAGCTAGGCTGACGCCACGGCACTCACTCTAGCCAGGGCAACAAAGTGAGACTCTGTCTCAAAAAAAAAATTTAAAAAATCAAATCAAATCAAATCCAGATTCTGG
>CAUYSK010060227.1:0-13576 GCA_963575035.1 Avahi laniger
TTTTTGCTATATGTATTTTTAGCTGTCCAATTAATTTCTTTCTATTTTTGGTAGAGATGAGGTCTCGCTCTTGCTCAGGCTGGTCTCGAACTCCCAAGCTCAGAACAATCCGCCCACCTCGGCCTCCCAGAGAGCTAGGATTACAGGCGTGAGCCACCGCTCCCGGCCTTTGCTGATGTTTTAATTTCCCTATTATACTGCAAACACCCTCATTCTTCATGATGTAAGATAATTAATGAAGTAAAATAACTGTTTGGATTGTATTTTTGGCTATGAGTTTCCCTAACCATTTGTAAATAGCAAGCAGTCTACCTGGTTTTATCCAGCACCAGATGACTCAAAAAAGATATAATATACGGTTCTGTTTTTGATAACATTCCAATTGAAGGGGAAGATGAGACTGTTAATGCTGAACAACTACAGAACAATGGCGGTATTAATTGGTTTGCCTCAGATTAAAAAAGGAGTTATATTATGGATAAGAAAGGAAAGGGGAGTTGAAGTATTCAATGTATCCTTCATCATATTGATGGGATTTGAGCATAGCGATGGATTTGATATGAATAGGCAGAGGCAGGTGAACATACTGAGCATAAACCAGTGACAGTAATGTACCTTGCGTCTTGGCATGTAAATTGGGACACTAAACACTATAGAGCAGGACATTTGAGACAGGACCCAAGTCTGGATAAATACCACGAATTGGTACTTAGCACTGGTACCTATAGTTCTACCGAATAGGTACTGTGTGGGTTGCATGGTTGAAATAATACACCATGGGGAGAAAAGAGTCAACTTTTGTTGGATTTTGACTGCCAGGCCAAACACGTTAGATTTGATGTCATAGATGATGGGAATCCTTTGGGAATTTTTTTGGCTCAAAGTTCCTAGGAACTAACACTTTTCTCAACTCCCAGGTTAGAAACATAGAATAATCATGTTTGCGTCCTGATTTTTAACATGTAATCAATTTTTAGTTTTTCCTACTTCAAAGAAATGTTTTGATTCTTCCCTCTTCTCTGTCTTCTCCCTGCTGGTGCTCCAAATTAGACTAATACCCATTCACAGCTGTACTACTATCGAAGGTTCCTGCTGATTCTTCAAATCTATGCTATATGCCCTGCCTGTGTTAAATATTGCTGGCAAAACTGCGATTGCTCAGCAATATACAAAGGCTCCATATTCCTTTTAAGGTACATTTTAATCTTCATGCCTTTAAAGTTCATAGAGTCTGTTTCTTATTTTCTACTGGTTTTCGACATCTCCCTGCAGAGCATTTTCCTTCAGTAATTATGTATATTCTCAGTGACCCCAGCTCCTACCAAAGTTTATTCTAGACTAAGTTAATTAACTCATGCAATTTCCTAGTCCAGAAGGCTGTTCTTTCAAACTTAACCTCATCATTGATTAATTTTTTTTTTCAACTGGTGCTCCTTCGGTCAAAAGAAAAAAAAAAGGTTTAAGAATGCCTTTATCCCATTTTCCCTAACTCCCAGATCTAATTAATAAGCAAACTTAAGAAACATAAGGAATATAGTTTCTTTCCCTGTCCTTGTACAAATCATACACATAAATAAACAGTGAGTGGGTGAGCAGAGCTGGGCTTATTGCAGGAACTTAATACACTGTATGTTGATTTATGGTTGAGCAGAGAGGTAGAAAACAAATGAGTTAGCCTCAGAGAGTTGAGGAAGGCGAGACTTCTGCTCACTGTTAGGCACCGGAGTTAAAATTCTATGATAATAATGATTCCAGTCTCCTGCATTCGTAGGAAATTCCAATTGAATATTTATCATATTCTACAATGGCGATGGCATGCAAGTACCTCCTTGCTCTTCCCTGATACCTGGAACAGTTTATCAGCATCATTATTTGGAATCACCTTTTCCTTTATGACTTTCGTTGGTTTAAACTTTATAACTCATGTATTATCTATCAAATTTTCTTTTTTTTTTTAGCTTCATTGAGGTATAATTGGTATACGAAACGTTGCACACATTTAGTGCAGACACCTTGATGAGTTTGGACATGTGCATACACCTGTGATACCAACAGCACAACCAACGTATGGACTATATCCAACACTTCCAAAAATTTTCTTGTGTTCTTTTTTCAGATTTTATCTTTATGTTTTTTTTCTTGGTATTGAAGATTAGTTTAGACTGAAAAGTAAAATTTTTCAATGGAATAAAAAAAAAGTTCTGTATTTTTTTTCCCCTCAGGATTTTGAGTCATTTTCATTGTTTGGGGAAGCAAGCACTGTAACAACCCAAGTCAATAAAATGCCTCAGTGTAATTTGCAGAATCAGTGACTAACCTTAGAGCCCTGATGGGTCACACTGAATCACTCCAGGATGAGTGATTCCCATCTCCGCTGATATCACTGCCCGTTAGTCCTGACAACTCTCTTGGTAAAGGTTTCCTTAACCCAGCACACTGTAAAATCAGGTCACCCCAGGTGCAGCCTAACCTGAAAACTTCCCCTCTGTACATGAAACTAATGAAGTTTCAACTTACGCCCTCAGCCTTTGTGCAGCTTCTTGACACTTGAGCTTTTAATTATACGTAAGTGTGTTTTCAAAAGTCACCTGCTCACTCTTTTGGAGATCTCAGGCTTGGTGAATCACTGTTCAGTGAATGTTTATAAGAGTGCTGGATGCCGATCACCATTCCTCCCTCGGTGTCTCCGTGGAGTGTGATAAAAACAGTCAGTAGCTGAGACCACGCACAACGTGTCGTGCTAGCTCCAAGGGCCACATCTGCCTCCTTTCGTGCTGCTCAGTCTGACTTTAAGCAGCCGGGGGCCTGGAAGGTGGGCTAGGAAGCTGGACACATGAATGGGGAAAAGTGGATACAAGCTTCCTCATGTACTTACATCAAAAAATAGGCATACTTGATCTTTTAAAAAATATATACAAAACTATCTTTTCTATCCTTTTAAGACTTTCTTGGTCAAGCAAACAAACAAACAAAAATAACCCCCCTCAAAGCAACTTAAATCCCAATAATAGTTTCAGTAAAAAAAAAAAAAAAAGTATAGCCTATTCATATAGTGAAATATTTTGCAGCCCTTGATAACCATTTTCAAAGAGTATTTAATAATTAATTTAATTTAATGTAATTTAATAACGTTTTGAAAACATTTATGATGGCATCTTAGGTTAAAAAAGCACTATCTCAATTTTATAAATACAAATATACATGTTAAACACTACCTTTGTAAAAACAATAATTTTATTTTTTAGAGATGGGGGTCTCACTATATTGCTGAGGCTGGATTCAAATTCTGGGGCTCAAGTGATTCTCCTGCCTTAGCCTTCTGAGTAGCTGGGACTACAGGCACATACCATTGTGATTTATATCCTACATTTGCATGCATGCATAGAAAGAATTAGGGAAGAAAAGATACGTAACGTTAACAATGGTTAATTCTGTGTGGTGGGATTGATTATAGGGGATTTTAATCTTTTTGTATACAGTTCCTTTTTTAAAGAGTACATATTTTTGAGCAATTAGAAAGATAATAGTAAAATACTTAGCTTTTTCTCAGACTTTAGATGCTCCAGAGCTCTCCCTGCTGAGTTACCAAAAGGGTAACTGAGCTTCTTAGCTAAGGTGATAGAGTTTCCCAACCATCTGGGAGCAGGTCAGAAAATCAAAATTAGAATTGTTGTTGACACTCCACACATAATTCTGTTAATCAGTTTTGGAAACCACTGCCTTATACGTGTGACTTTATTAGACTTCTAACTGGAGGGGGCTGCCTTATTTGGGCTGCTATAAAAAAATACCACAATCTGGGTGGCTTATAAACAACAGAAATTTACTTCTCACAGTTCTGGAGGCTGAAAGCTGGGAAGTCCAAGATCAAGGAACCAGCAGATTTGATGTCTGATGAGGATTCACTTCCTGATTCATAGACACAAATATTCAGACCATAGCAGGGACCAAGTCCTGAGTTTAATGTTTAATGGAAGTGCTCAAAAGGGAGGTTGGAGAAAACAGAAGGCTTACTTGCTCAACAATTTCATCTAGAATTGCCTGGCTTGTCGAAAAATCTGAATAAAAATTTAAATAAATTTGAACAAAACAATCTAATCTGATAAGGGGCTACTGTGAGATAGGGAAACATTTTCTCTCCATTACAGCAACACAGTTTTGCTTCCCATGATTTAGTACATTAGATAAGGAGAGTAACTTAATTTATAGGAGTACTTTGTGTCTTGACTGTGTTGAAGCTCACAGCTAGATGCCATACTCGGTCTGCAACTATCCTGAATGAGATTCTTTTTGGTAATGCTATCTTCACTGATTCATCAGTGGCTGTTGTTTTTTAAAAATCATTTTAATGCTTCTCTTTTATATTTGTCTTTTACTGTCAGCTTCAGAATTTCTTTGGAAGTGGGAGAGATAGATATAAGAAACAAGCAGACAAGCAGATACTCAATATTACTTGCTTTGTTTCTAATATAGAGGGCATTTTTAGTAATAAACTTCCATAAAAATGTAACAGGTGTAAAATGTAATATTTTAATGTTTTTACAACTTGGCTTCGAATATTCATTTTTTGCATTAAAAAGTTTTCACCATTTTAATTTCTTTTGGTCTTTAAATTTACTGCTGTTTTATAATTTAAGGCATACGTAAATTAGTCTCCCAATTGCCAAGGACATTTTGAACATTAATTTGCATTTTTATTGGTTGAATAAAAACATAAATGAAAGTACAAAATTCTGCTAACGAGTTCTTGATCTAGAGAAATGAGATATGCTATGAGAAACACAAATTTTCATTACTTTAGAGTTTAATATGGAGAAGACAAACTTTTAAAGAAAATTTTACAGTTTTTGCATTATTCATATACACAGGTAACCCTTGAACAATGGGGAGTTAAAAACATCAAATATCTTAAAATCGACGTTAACCCCAAAACTTTAAGAATAAGATCAAAGAAAAACAACTATTCCTCTGTGAAGAATTCTTAGACTTATCTGAGGAGAGCTACCCACCTCCTCCCTTTTGCCAGATTTCTGAAGCATTTCTCTATTCCTACCTTCTCATACCCTATTAAAAGCTGGTTCAATCAGAGAGTCTGTCTTTTTCATTTCTGAAACCTCACCACGTATTATGGCTCAGTGAATGTTCATTGAGTAAACAGAAAAAATGGTCTTAATGGTTGACTATCCAAATTTGATCATAGTTAATAGCTATGACAAAATTTGATTTCTAACATTGTTTTTTTGTTTCTGTCATTTAACTTGTTTTAGATATTTTACCAACTTCTGTGTTGTCATGGAATGCAAAGTAATTTTGATTAGTTGTTTTACAGAAGCATATTAAAGATAATAGGAAACAATGGTGTTCTCTTCTCTGAATTACAGACCTATCAGTCTTCTATATATCCTCTCACATCTGTAGTCTGGCTTTATTTTCAATAAACAGTAGATCTGGGACTCCCAATCTAATATCCTAAATGAGGAACAAGCTGATTTTGGTCATGAATATTTTGCTATTACAGTTTTGATTTGCTGTGTTTCACTTAATTGAGAAAAACCTGTTTAAGATTAATTGGTCTTTGATTCCTTCAACATTTATTATTAAAATAAATTTAAAATTTATCTTTAATTCCTTAAACTTTATTGATCTTTGATTCTTTAAGGTGAGTTTAAGATTAATTTTAGGATGTATTGATCTTTGTTTTCTTAGATCAGAACCTCCTATGTGCCAATCTTGATGATCCTGATTTGTATTCCAGAACTTAACATGTTTTAAAGAAGGTTTTAGTGCAATACTACCATGACAACCAGAGTGAAAAGGGACAGAACCTAACAAATGAAATTCCAGAACAAAGTGTTATAAACAGGGTTGTGTCCCAGATCTCTTTAATTATAGACTTTATTTTCATAACTCAGTGCAGTTTTTAGAAGAAATGAATGTGTGGCTTCCTGCCATAGCAAATATTTATTTCCACAAAGCACACATTTTAAGTATTGGAAAAGATTCAAAGCAGCACGTTTAAGACTGTTTTACATGTTCTCCGGCAGTCAATCTTAATGCACATGGCTTTTCATTTACATAAGACAACAAATCAAATTATTTGGTTTTATAGCAACATAGGAACTTTGCTACTTTACTGTCTTATAGCTAATATATGTGGATTTCTTCCCAATAAATAACACTGAAAGATAAAAGACCAGCTTTAGACTCTGTTTCAGTCACCTACTTCTGCACAAACATACCTAATGGCTTGGTGGCTTAAAATAGCAACTATTTAACCATTTCTCAAGACTGCATGTTGGCTAGGCTCTACTGTGAAGTTCTCTACATAATGTTCGTCGGCATTGGAGCTATCTGATGGCTCTTCTGGGCTGGAATCTCCAAAGTAGATTGCTCACATGACTGCTAGTTGATGTTGGCTGTTTACTGGAGCTTCTTGCTTCTCCTTTGTGTGCCTGTTCTTTTTGGCTTGGTCTTGACATAACATGGTGGCTAGATTCCAAGAGGATGTAAGTGAAAAATGCCTTCTTCTTAAGGGAAGGACATCTTTCAGAAGGTCATTTCCATCTCATTCTATTGGTCAATGTAGCCTAATTCCAGGGAAGTCCTCTTTCCAGGGAAGGTGAAATCAACCTCTCTCTCTGTGTGGAATGGTATGTATGTACAGTGAAGGCAGGATTTGATGTTGGCCATTATAAAATTCTCAGTTTTGTATTACCTACTATTTAGTTCCATTCAAAACCTAGTTGGTACTGTTGCTGCTTAAGGATGCTGTTGGGTTAGACTGACCATATTCATGTAGTGGGAAGTAGTAAATGAGGATCTGTGAAACTCCTGAAAACGTATGTGCAGTTTTGCATAATTGTGATTTTTTTGGGGTGGATGAGAAAGAAGCAGTAAAATGTCTAGGCTCAGTAGTCTGGTATCATTTTTCTACAAATCTAGGCTGTGCAACTTACTAGTTGTGTCATTTGGATGAATTATTTAACCTCTCCTAAGCCTCAGTTTCTTTATTTATGAAATGGGCATAATAATATATGTGTTTCCTTGGTTGTTGTAAGGCATAAGTGAGGCAATACATGTAAAGATCTTAGCACAGGGCTTGACACATAGTAATGGTCAAATATTTGATTGTCATTATTAATATCATTCTCCATAGGCCAGTGAGTACCAAAAGGAGTAATACCATGATTCTGGGTTCTCTGAGCTCAAATCCTATATTAAATTAGATCATCAGAAATCTATGTTCTTGGACTGAATTACTTAAATCTCCAACTGAAGTACTTTCTTTCTTTTCTTTTCTTTTTTTTTTTTAAGCCACAGGCACATTTAGTATCTTCTGGAATGCCAAGGTCTTCCCTTTCTTGGCAATAGCTCAGGGGAAGGCCAACTCTCAGGAGGCAGCCATGCTGCCGCCAGAAGCAGGCCCATGGGGTGGCAGTGTCACGGGTACAGGAACAGTGCCTTCAGCTTGCCTGACAGGCTGGCTATCTCAGGATCCTTGGCTTTGTAGGACTTGACCAAATGGGCAAATTTAAGGACACCTTCCCTGTCACAGCTGAAGCCATAGGCTTTGATAACCTCCCGCTGGATCTGCGGGGCCACCGGCAGCACAAATTGCAACCCATGTTGCACGCGTTGTCCTGAGCCTCGTCCATGTGCACGGCGTTCTTAGGGGATGACAATGCCTGGATAGCCTCTAGCAGACCACCTTCAGCGCTCAGGGCCGCGGGCTGGGCTGAGGCGGACGTCATATGGCGACAGAAGCTGCATGTGCAGCAGGCGAAGGAAAAAAATGGTTCAGGGAAAAGAGAGCCGGCACCTAGAGCAGTTCCCAACGCCGATGGGGGCGGAGCGGAAGCAGCGTCAGTCGTAGCCGGAAGCCTGGAGACGTAGCTCACAACTCCGAACCGAGAGCTCCCTGCGATACTGCATCCGGACGACTGACACAAAAGCAAAGCTGAGATACAGGAACGGTTTTAACCCAAAAGAAGCGACTCTATAGTTAGGAAGAACTTGCGTGAGGGAGACTTCCGGTGAGGACCGGAAACCCTGCTAGACAAATTCTAAAAGAACTGAACACTTGCAGTACCTTCCTGAACTGTGATAGAGCAATGTGCTTTCAGGTTGAATCGGGTATTGGTACAAGAAATGGGCAGGAATAAATTTCCTGTGTATTTAAACATGACTTTGGAAACATTGTTTATCCTGGGGGGGCCGTGCCTCTCAAGTTTCATAAGGTAGAGTAGCGGGACGGGAAAAGATTTCCTGTCTTAAGGAACATGTAAAAATTTCCCACGAGACAAATAGAAAGTCGGGTATAGAGGAGGAATTTCTGACCATGGATTTCTAGGATCCTGGATTGAGTTGAGGGGGCAGAAAGTAGCTGCAGGCCTTGGAGTAAAAGGGAAAATGAAGAGCACCCTTGGCAAGTGCAGTTTTGGGAATCGGAGACAAAGTAAGGTGGCAGCATTATGCTACAGCTGTGCATATCGCCTGCTGGTCTCCCCTTCAACACCCACAAAAAACGCTTTCCCCAGATGGTCTTTTTGCTTATCTGCTTGGTCCTCGGTTCTTCGTTGTCTTTTTGTTCCTTTATTCTCCTGACCTTTTTCTCTGATTCTCACCTCGCTGAATACTCAGGTCAGTATACCGACAGCCTCCCTGGACATGTGCAGTTGATAGAGGCTAACTGTGGCCTCATCAATTGTATTAGTTAATGTTAATTAGGGAAGCAAAACTCCTGTGAAGGTCATGGCATGGGGATTTATTTTAGAAATAAGATTCCTTAGTGGAAAAAAGCTGGAAAATACGTTTCCAAAGGAAGAGTTGGAGGATCAAAGAAAAGTCGCTAGCCAGTTCTCCTGAAGCATGGCATGGGGGGACAAGTTAGAGCTTGCAAAAATCTCTGGGAAGCCAGGAAGTTTCTGCTGCTGGGATGGATCACGAAGGATGCTGGCGAAGTCTATAGAAGACTGTTGCCTCTGGGCCTGGTGGTGGAGCTTGGGTCACACTTGATAACCAGCCTGGCAGTTGGGAAGAAGAACTGAACTTGGAGTGGAGGAGAGTGGGGGCAAGTTGTAATCTGTTCGTATCTCTGTTTTGTCCCATGCTGCATCTAACCACCTTGACCTTTAGGGAGTAATGGCTGCTACTTCACTTATGGCATGCAAATCTCACTCAAAATTCCCCTTTGGCCAAATCTAACTTGAGAGCTCTGGGAAACTTGGTTTCAGCTTAGCTGAGTTGAAGTACAGCACTACTGGCTTGTTTTTTCTCACTACTACATGTTAATGTACCCTCAACTTTGGGTGAGAGATGCTCCTGTCCCCAGGCTTTGCCCTGTGGGACCCATACTTTGCCTATTCATAGTAAGGAAATTAAGCAATGTGATTCCGGTTATAAATAATTATTATCATGTAACTTATCTTATTTCACTTGATTCCTTGGTTTCCAGACAATTCAAACCAAATTTTGTGCCACCAAATGGTAACTATCTTAAGACTCCCCTTTAGTCCTTTTGTCTTCATTATTCTTTCTCATAACATGGCTCTTATATTTTTGTTTTGCATATTTTAAATAATTATGTATTCAAATGCACAAATTATGTTTATATTTTAAAATATTATACTTCTTACCTAAATAACAGAATCACATAATTAAAATATCCAAAAGTAGAAAATGAATATACAATGACAATTCTCTCCTTCCCATGTCTGCCCCTATGTGTGGAGTTCCCAGCCCTCCATTTCTTGTTGATCTTGCCAGAGATTTTGGCTTTTCTTGAGACAGGGTCTCACTCTGTTGCCTGGGCTCATGTAATTTGAACATTAGAATACTAAAATCAGAGACAGTAAGGGTCAAGGATTTTTGTTTAAATGAAATAAAAACAATGCTTCATGCTTATATTCCACAATGTCTTTTAATTAATTGTAAATGAACTTGGAGGATGATGCGTGGTTTTATGAATAAATTGACACTTTTTTGGTTTCCCCCAAGTTTTTACTTAATCGTAGCTAATAGGTATTTTATCATATATTATCTATAGTAAACCATTCCCTGTAATTATTCAAAATATGATTTCCCTTTTTATGCCCATACAATAGACAGGTGAAAGTGATTTTTCTTAAAAGAAGGCTTAGAATGTACAAAAATGTACCTTCATTGCTCACTGCTCTGAAAGGAGTGAGCATTCAGGGCATAGAATTAGAATTCAAGAAGGAAAATATGAGACAAAAATTTAGAAGTAAAAGAAGCATATTGATTCTCTCAACTTTCAGCTTTTTATTAGCACTCTTATAATTGCTGCTAAAAAAACAATTTGGCTCCTAGAAGTGCTGTGAGCTAATGCCCTTGTTAGTTGAAAGGCATGGGAGTGGAGTCAGATAGTGACTGCAAATTAACCTAGGCAGGTTTCCGCTAGCAATCTGGGCTGTATTCAAGTCTGACTTAAGAGACTCGCAGCATCTCAGATTGCCTATTCATTCACAGGGTAAATCTGGCTTCTAGGGGCAGCCGCGTTGGCATGCTTGGAAGAGACATCTGAAGTACACGGGCTTTTCCCTCCTAGGTGCTGATTGAGTGCAAAATTGCAGGCTGTGCTTGGACCACAAAAATGTCAGTTCTCACAGCAACCTCTTGCATCTGCTGGGTTCAGCTTCTGTATAAAATCTCAAAGTGCGTGATTGAAATCTTACTTGAGGAAGAGAAATGTCAGACAGAGGTTACATAGAGCAAATTTGAAGAGTTGCAGCAGATTTTCTCCAAGTTTAGAGGCGGTTGATTCCACAGATAGGGTTCCAGTTCAGCTCTTCCCCTTATGCTATGCTTATGTTGGAGGCTTCTCAGTCATTTTCTCTTAGTCAAGAATCATTTCCTTCAATAAATAGTTCATGTGCAATAGATATTTCCTAAATGCCCAGCATTGAGATGGTCGCTGTTATGGGATGGCAAAGAAATATTAGGTGCAGCATCAAATCTCAAGCACTTTGCGTGCTTATTGAAGAGATAAGACAACTAAAACGTATGACCAGGCAGGTTGTATAAAATATTTAAATGAAGTTGGGATGGATGGAGTATACCACAGGAATTTAAACAAAGAGATCAGTATTAGATGATTTTTAAGGGATGAGGTTATGGGTCTAGACTTTGGACTTTACAGTATGGATGGGATTTGAGCATGCAGAGAGGGTGAGTACACAGGGCAGCTGGGTCAGCATCATACGCTTTCACTGTTCCCACTTCCCCACAGTCCAGCCCACTGATCTTGCCTCCAGCCAGCTCAACTCTGGCCCGGTTTCTGAGCCCCCTGAGTAGAGCATTTCTGAGCTTTTACCTGCTGCAAAGCTCCGAGGTCTTTTTAGCTGCTGCTCAGGTCCAGAATATTATGTCCTGGTGATGATTAGTGTTCCCTGATTTCCACGTTCACAAGTGTTATAGCTTAAGTTATGTCCCTCCCGTGCCTTCCCTCTAAGCTCTAAGTCCTGGTATCAGTGAATGTGACTTTCTATGGAAATGAGGGTCTTTGCAGATGTGATCAAGTTAAGATGAGGCCATACTGGATTAGGGTGGACCCTAAATCCAATGACTGTTTCCTTATAAGGAATAGGGAATTAGAGAAACTTGGACATGAAGACATACAGAGAGAAAAACACCATATGGAGAGACAGAGTCACACAGGCGAGATAGCCATATGAAGATGGAAGCAGAAGTTGGAGTCATGAAGCTACAAGCCAAGGATTGCCCTATACTCCTGCAGAGAAATAAATTGAGGTAGATTGAGCCTGGCAGGACTTGCGAACTCATGGTTCAAGAACAAGCTTTTGCATGCCCACATTCACATTTGTTTATCTTACCACAGCTATAAGTCTCTTTTTCATGCTTCCTTGTGGTTCTTAATCTCTTTGAGTTATGGGTGTAATAGAAAATCTGTTAAAGACCATAGACTCCTTCCTAGAAAAATGCTCAGAAATGTTTACATGCAACTTCGAAGCCTTGCCATGCTCCCTGAAGCTTGCTCCTATTCCCATGGACACTGGGTTAAGAACCTCTGAATCTGACCCCCATCCACCGCAGCTGCTAAAGTCACAGATAAGTCTGGCTCCTGCCCTGAAGTCTTTGTCTTTCTTGTTAAGTTCAGACCACGTTAATTCTTCTTCCTCACACACTCTTACCTCTCATGTTTTGTAGGACTTATGACTTACACCATGAATTATCAGTTACGTACTTGCCTTGGTTCTCTCCTTGAGGATGGCCACTCTCTATTATAACTCTTTATATTCCTACAGTTTTCAGAAAAAAAGTCCTTACCCAGGATAGGGTCACCCTAAATATTTGCTGATGCAAAGTTCCCTTCACACTAGATTTTTCTGCAATAAATTAGTTATGTAATTCTTGAGGTTTTATGTATGATTTTAGATTACAGCCCAAAGATTTTACAGATTTATAATTTAGATATTCATGTAGTAGGGTAGTATAAACACTAACTTTGCAAGCAAATGAAGCAGGTTTAACTCTAGCTTTGCCACTTACTCGTTTCATGAACTGAAATTTTACTTAATTGTTCTTAATTTCCTTTTTATATGCACGGATAATAATACATATATATTTTTTAGGATGGTCGTGAAGATTAGATGGCTATTTAAGGAGACTAGCGTAGTATCTCATGAAGGTGGCTCTGAAAGAAAGACAAAATCTATTGTAATTCTTTATAAAATACTTTGAATTTCATTTTTGCATTATACATTTGCACTCTCCTACCAGTAAAGGAGGAAGAAGCACATTTGTTTTTGTATTCCCAAGATCACATAATGTGGACAATGGTTATTTCCAAAAACTAAGCATATTTTCCTAGGCAGTCTTTTGTCATTTTGCTTATTAAAATCTTCAGACGTTTTCTTGGTATTCATATTTTTTGATTGAAAGGAAATTGTTTTTTTCCTATCACCTGGCAAGAAGTGAATATTGTCATCACTTCTTTAATAAGAGACAGTATAATACAAGGGAATAAGAAATAGAAACAAAAGCTGACTGAAAGCTATGCTTTGTTAGCTTATCACTAAATATTTGTCACACATTTTTTATTTTTGTTTTACAAATTTTCAAAAAAGAGAAGACTTACTATGAATTGAGCACGCCATATGGAAGTTAAGATACCAAGAAAGCCCATGGAGATATTGAATGTTATTCTTTGTTGCTGTTGTTTTCATGGCTGAACACATTTTTTTTCTCACTAACAATTTGATCCCATTATATAAACTAAACTTTGGAGAACCCACAGAGAGAAAGTTTCTTTTCTTTTTTATTTTATTTTTTTTAATTTATTTTTTATTTTATTTTATTTTATTTTTATTTATTTATTTTTTTGAGACAGAGTCTCATTTTGTTGCGCTGGCTAGAGTGAGTGCCGTGGCGTCAGCCTAGCTCACAGCAACCTCAGACTCCTGGGCTCAAGCGATCCTCCTGCCTCAGCCTCCCGAGTAGCTGGGACTACAGGCATGTGCCACCATGTCTGGCTAATTTTTCTATATATTTTTAGTTGTCCAATTAATTTCTTTCTATTTATAGTAGAGATGGGGTC
>CAUYSK010060228.1:0-37310 GCA_963575035.1 Avahi laniger
GCCATCACTTTGATATGTAATCAAGAAAGATAGTACCAATCCATGAACACGGAATATCTTTCCATTTTTTTGTGTCCTCTTTAATTTCTTTCATCAGTGTTTTATAGTTTCCATTGTAGAAATCTTTCACTTCTTTTGGTAAGTTTATTCCTAGGTATTTTATTTTATCTGTAGCTATTATAAATGGGATCACTTTCTTGTTTTCTTTTTCAGATTGTTTGCTGTTAGCATAAAGAAAGGCTACTGATTTTCATATGTTGATTTTGTATCCTGCAACTTTACTAAAATTCTTTATTAGTTCAAGAGTTTTTTTGTGGAGTCTTTAGGTTTTTCTATTTATAAAGTCATGCTGTCTATAAAAAGTGAAAACTTGAATTCTGCCTTTCCAATTTGGATTCCTTTTGTTTTCTTCTCCTGTCTAATTGCTCTACCTAGGACTTCCAATACTATATGAACTAGAAGCAGTGAAAGTAGGCATTCTGATCTTGTTCCTAATCTTAGAGGAAAAACTTTCAGCTTTTTCCCATTCCATATGATGTTAGCTGTGGTTTTGTCATATATGGCTTTTATTATATTGAGGTACAGGCCTTCTATACATACTCTGTTGAGAGTTTTTATCAGAAGCGATGTTGGATTTTGTCATATTTTTTTCTGTGTCTGTTGAAAATAACATATGGTTTCTTCTTTCTTTCTTTTAATGTGGTATATTACATTTTATTTATTTGTGTGTGTTAAACTGTCTTTAAATCCCTGAGATGAATCCCATTTCATCACAGTGATTGATAGGTAACTTTCAGCAAATCACTTGCATTTCTCTGGGCTTAGGTTTATTTTTCTGAGGAATGGATAGTTTGGATACAAATACTGTTTTTTCTTTTGAATGATATTCTATGATTTTGTGAATTCTTATGTAAAAATACCTGTGAGAAATCTCCAGAAGAGAACAGCTCTCAAACTCTAAGACGCTTCCCAAAACTTAGTGTAAGCAAAAAAAAAAAAAAAAAAAAAACCCTTAAAAATAAATCTGCAATAATCAAGATGAAGCCATAAAATTTTGGAAACAAAACTTTTAAATTTGAAAGAAATAAGTGGCAATCTTTCAAAAATCATGACTATGATTTTTAAGGCTATGATTTTTATTCCCAACCCCAGACCATTTTAATGCCAAGACTCAAAGAATCTTTTTGGATGCCCCATATGTGACACCTACAATGCAAGCACATGGATTTTTGAAACCTTTGCCTAACAAGCAGCCATGCAATTTCTGAAATGCATTTCAAAGCATCCCTCAGTGTGGAGCTTGCTAGATGATTTCTCAAACAAATGAGATACTTGGATTTGGCCATTGCTTCATTGTTCTGACTGCCCTGATGATTAGTTCATGGATGCTTGCTGGTAAAGTTGGTTGACAGGAAAATCCTGTTTTAAAGGTCCCTCCCATTCTACATTTCTCTCTCTTCTTGCCATTCCCTTCACTTCAACATATGGACAGGATCCTCTGTATGTACTGTTGGAGTGTGGATGTTTAAGGTTCAGAGATGGTACCGTTTGAACTAAAGTGATTTCTTACCTTCTGTCTTTCTCTGTGCTCCTATTAGTGCTTATGAAGGCTGAAAATTTCAAATAATACTTGGTTTCACAGCCTACTTTAAAGTTAACTGGGACTTAACATAAGTCAATGGGTAATAAAAGAGGCAAGGGGATATACACAAAGAGAATTCAAGTGGAGAGGAAAGTAAGATGGGAGAGGTAAGCAGGGGATTTACAGAAGAGATTTAGGGGAGTACACTCTCCTGTATGCCTTTGAGCATGGGCATGGAGGAGCATGTTGTCTGTCGCAGTGGCAGCCAGCTTGTGATCTGGGGACACAGACCTGAGGGTTGAGTTTAGCAAGCTGAGCATGGCTAAGGGGAAAGACGAAAGCACTTGGGTCTCTGATAATGTCATCATGATGCTTAACGAATAAACACGGAGCCCTTTATGTCTTGCTTAGTGACAAAAGAAAAACACTTATTCTAAGTCATTTTTCATTTTGATATTCCATCAATTACAGCTAATATGTCTCTGATTCCATTCCATTGTATGCTTGGTGAGGTATTTCACCTTCTGCCTTTTGTACCATGTTTTAGTTTACAACCACACTAGAAGGGAGGTGACACTTTCTCCTTAATTTCTAAGAGTTGGGGGAAATTTTGGATGTTATAAATAAAGTTGAGTTACGAAAAGTACATGGAGTACTTATTTACATTTTGAAATGTAAGTTAAAATTTACTCTGCAACAATAAAAAAACACAATTTTGGTTAAGGTAGACATAAAATGAAGGAAAATTTGAGCACTTAGAGAGATAGAATGTGAAATGCCATGTTCCAGGGCTAAAGGACATAAACATAGTGTATTACAAAATAATGCTTTAAAACCAAGGCTAGTGACACCCAGAGATCATTCAGGGACCCTGACATTTGAGTCCGGCAGGCTATAAAGCTATAGTTAGTCTGCTGGGTGGGTGGAGGATAATGTGGATGTGGCTGAATCAAGAAGCACACTTATTTCCTCCTGACGCTCAGCAGCAGCACTCAAAGGTCCAGGGGACATAATTAAAATAATAATAGCCACATATCTAAATTGTGGCCTTTGTATTTCTTTAGTTACCTGTTTGGGCCCATGTTATTTTCTTCAAATCATATTGTACTTAGCTTAAAAATGTTAGTTGCCTTCTCCAGTTTCCCGTGATAAATCAGTATCTTCTTTCGAATTTAATAAACAGCTCCAGTACTGTTTGAGAATTTGAGGAATTTAAAAATGGCATATCAGTTATTATTTGTTAATGTTTTGTTCACTAGAGAAAAGTTTTAATTTGTTTAATTTTTTGGAGATGGTGCTTGTCTCACAATAGCTGATCTCTGGGAAACTTAATGTGATCTACCCATCATCTGTGGCTCACCGTGTAGACTATATTGCTCTAGATTATTAGTTTGAGGAGAGAGAGAGAGAGAGAGAGAGAGAGAGAGAGAGAGACAGAGAGAGAAGGAGAGAGAGATTGTTTCCATATTGGAATAAAATTTAAAGTGTATTTCATTTCTGAGAACATGGGCTAGTTAAATGGAAATTAAAGAAATATTCAGTTAATGAATTATCCACAAATGTGCTATGTCCCCTGGGCTAGACTGTTTTTTCATAACAGACCTCAGTGCTTAATTGTTTTCATCAGCATGTCAGACTGAGGTTGAAAAACAAACAGCATATTTCAAAATGTCTTCTTTTTTAATTAATTATGACAGATTAATTTGTTTCAATCTTAAAGCCAAGTCAGAACTTGGCAATATTTTTCTTAAGGTGTTAAAAGGACCAAGTTTATAAAGGCACACAATTTGAAATTGTGTCCTTGCATGACTAAAAAAATATGTCTAAACAATTTTTGTAATTTTGTTGAACTAGCTGTTATAAATATTAACTTTTTAAAACTGACACAATCCTTATGCTATCATTAATGAACTATGGAAAATTAAGTCTAGATGCTGAAATCATTTGGCAATCATTCAAATGACTGGAGTGTCTTCTCCCAGGAAGAAATATGAAAAGTGAAGTGTCAGTTTTATGTGGGAGCAAATTTTATATATTTATTAGTAATTGGGTCATCAGTGGACTTATTTTTGACATTGGGTATACTGATTGTCCTTTACACAGGATATTGAGTGAAGGCATTCAGTTGGATAAATATTCATTACATTTTTTCTGTATTTATAGGAACCACCCCTCCAATTCCTAGCCACACCTAATCAACTAGCTACAAAAGTAAGATTACAGATAGTTTCACACTCAAAAATAAACATAGCTGCTACTTATTAAAAGCTCTTGGGTGCAATGCTTGGGGTCTTTAATACTTGAAACGATTCAGTAAGGAGTTACAGCAATGCCCACTTTATAGCCTTGAAAAATGAGGACCAAGGAGTTTACGAATCACACCCAGGAAGGAATTGATCCAGGATTCAGAGTATTAATTTTTTATTCCATAACTAAGATATTAATCATCTTAATCCTCCATATAACTTAACACACACACACACACACACACACACACGCACTCATGCTCACACAGTCAGGAATGGAGACAAGAGAAACACATTCTCACTGGAGAAAGTAATAAGGGTCAAAGCCAATGGGTCTAAGAAACTTCTCCCACCAAATCCTCAAAGGGTTTAGTGACTGCCACACAGAACAATCATGAGACATGACTGTTGCCTCCAAATCGAAAGCACGAAGGCAAAGATATGATGAAGTTTCTGTACCTCTATGGAAAAATACTAGAAACTAACTGAAGAAATCCAGTGCAGACAGGACTAGAGCATGATCCTATTAGTACTTCCTAAAAAATACTTATTTACTTAAAAATATAAGAAATGATTTTAGATACACACTTTGTATTATACATGGGTCTTATTTTCCATTTGATTTTTAGAATTAATGTGGTTAAAGCAGGAAATATAACATTCCCAACTTAAGGACTTTTAAAACTCAAACGTCCAGAACAATATAATCCTATATTTATTACTCAAGTATTATTTAAAGATACCATAAAGTTGGTTTGGGAGTGAGATAAATTATATGAGATTTTAAAGGGACAATTGTTTTAATAGAATTAAACATGGCAGTAGAAATAAACAGCACCTAGGGCAGTGTCTAGCATATAGTAGGTGCTAACTGAATATTTGATGGATGGTTAAACAAATAATAATGACAGTGTATTAAACTATTGCTTTTATATTATGTGAACATGTACTATGGTATAAAATTTTATTGGGCATTGAACAAATGTCAGTGTCTTGAGATTTTATGTGATATATAAAATCTGAAAAGATCTTTCTTTTTGAAGAACATAGAGAAGGATAAAAATCTTATATTTGAGTCAATACTAAAATATTAATTTTCGTAAATAATATTAAAATTATTCCTAATAGCTTATTTCATTTTAGATTGAGATTTTGAACAATTAATCACTAGAAACTTCTTCAAAACCAGTAATTATTACCTCTTTCTTTTTTTATTATTTTTTTTTATTTCAGCATATTATAGAGGTACAAATGTTTAGGTTACATATATTGCCTTTGCCCCACCTGAGTCAGAACTTCAAGCCTGTCCATCCCCCAGAAATATTGCCTATTTCTTAAGGAGGATATACATGAGGACACAGAAATGCTTACATTTTTTTCAAAGTACTTATTAGATTTTTTATTTTATAAAATTATTTTAGAAAAAACATGCAAGTACCGGGTCTATTAAAAAAAAAGAAAAAAGAAAAAGCAATCCTCTCTCTTACTTCTATATTTCAAAAACAAATGGTTTGTATAAGGGTCTAAAGCTCTCCAGGTGAAAAATAATCTTAAATTGAATTTCACAAGACTCAGTGGTTTTATTAACACTAATTTTAAAGATTAAAAAAATTACAAACAAAAAGAGGTTACTTAAGAGAGATTCAGAATAAATTTTATTTTAGTGGTACTGCTCAGTGACTTGCATAAAATAAATTAGACTTGTTTGGAACAACAGGAAGTGCATAATCAAAAATATAGTTTAGACTGATTTTAAAGTAAGACAGCATGGTTACTTAACCTGGCAAAATAACAGAAGAAAATATGTCATCTTTGTCAAATTATTAATCTAGTTCTCTTTTACAAAATTGTTAATGTTTTTGGTAGAAAATGGAAGGAAATGCCAAAGCCTAACTGTTTTAGTCAGCAGCCTAGTTGAAGAATGAAATTGTTAATACCTTTACTCCAAATACATTATATTTGCATTAGGCTTACTGTAGTTCAAATAAAAGATAAGTTTCTCATTATTGATAACTCTTGTACGAAATATGTAACAAATATTTACTTAAGTTTTTCCCTTTTTAATTATTCTCAAACTTTCTTCTGAATGAGTCAAAATTAGTTAACAAATCTTGTCTGTTCCATTTGCATCAATGTTAACAACAGATGTTTGATGGAGCACTGATTATGCAGGGAACCACATGTGCTAGAGATTGGAGCTATATGGCAACTTTATACCCCAGGGGCTGATGACCTACCTAATGAAAGAGTGAAATGAAAGATGCAATCATTTATGAAGTCTAGCAAAAGAAAAGCTCTATGACCTTTGCTACACAAAACTGAAGCTTGTCCACTGACAGAGCCTGCACCCTTCTTAGGACCCCTTAAAATTCTCTTATCCACATTCTTGTTGTATTAGGGAAATGAGTGTACCCCTTGATCCTGGATGTTTATTTTTCAAATTGCTCTCAGAAAGTCATTTTTTGCATTGTGGACTCTCCCTCAGGAATCAGGAGTTTAGACTACATGTTCCTGGATTTTTCTCTTAGGAATACTTAAGACATGTTTAACACATAATCCATATTAGCACATATCTACATTAGCACACATCTCATGTTAGCATATGTCTGATCTCATTGTCCATGGCCCAATCACAAGTTAACTAACATTCCATTTTAGAGCACACCCCATGACGGTGCATATCCATGTTAGCACATATCCATGTTAGTACACATCCCAAATTAGCCCATCTCCTGGGTTAACACATACCCTGTAGTAATCTACATCCCATGTTAATGCGTGGTTCAAAGTAGTGTGTGTCCCATATTAGAGCAGGTCCCATGTCAAAACCTGTTCTTATTAGTGTACATTCCATTTTAGCCCAACTCCTATGTTAATGCACACCCCATATTTGTACATGTACCATGTTAGTCTATGTCCCCTGCTGGCAAACACTCAATGTAAGCACACAAACCATGTTAGAATATAACCCACGTTAATGTCCACCCCATGCTAGGGCACATCCCCTGTAACACATTCTCCATAGTAGTGCATGCCCCAGGTTAGTACATGTCCCATATGTCAGCATATGTTCCATGTCACAGCACATTCATGTTATTGCATGTCCATGTTAGCACATATTTCACCTTAGTGCGCACCCATATTTCCTCACATTAATGGAATCCAGATATAGAGAATCCTGAGCTGGTGCAACTTCTATATGAGAACATCCTGGAACAGGCGCCTTCTCTCTCCTCTCTAATGTTTATAACAGCACAATTCACGATTGCAAAGATGTGAAAAGAACCCAAGTGCCCATCAATACATGAGTGGATTAATAAAATGTGGTATATGTATACCATGGAGTACTCCTCAGCCACAAAAAACAATGGTGAACTAACACCTCTTGTATTATCCTGGATGGAGCTGGAGCCCATTCTCTGAAGTGAAGTATCACAAAAATGGAAAAACAAGCACCACATGTACTCGCCATCAAATTGGTGCTAAAAAGTACGTGCACATATGGAAGTAACAACATTCACTGAGTGTCAGACAGGTGGGAGGGGGAGGAGGGAATGGGTATATTCCCACCTAACGGGTGCAGTGCACACTGTCTGGGGGATGGGTATGCGTGTGCCTCTGACTCTGGCGGTGCAAAGGCAATATATGTAATCTAAAAGTTTGTACTCCTATGATATTCTGAAATTTAAAAAAGAAGAAATCTAAATATTCTGAGAATTATATTCAGATTTTTCACTGATTATGACATCCGCCAAGTAAGAAATTTAACAGACCTTTATTATGGCCTGTTCTCATTTGCTTTCAAATTTGTTTATTTTTCTGGTTCTAAAGGTTGATGTAGTTAATTTGGGGAATGTTGTTACAATTAACTCTTCGAAATGCCGTGGATTTTGTATATTTCTCTGATAGATTATCTGATGTCTGTTTTTCTCTCCAATTTTTATTCAGTATTCCTCAGCATCCTGCTCTGGGCAGAGAAATATCTATCGACCTGAGGCTGACACTAAGATCTGTATCACTTAAGAAAGGCAATTGTCTCGTATATATTGAATCTTTTTCTTGACATGACTTTATCTCAACATTGAAGACATAGGATATTTGTAGTTGCCACCCAAGCTCTCCACTTGGTGCAGTTTTAAGGATGAATCCAGTCCTTGACACATCCCAATATAGTGTCTTCCCCCACCTCCAGCTTTTTTTTTTCCGTGTTATGTGATGGTGCATGTGGGCTTTGATTAAAAGTGGCTTCCTCCTGCTCTCTCCTATATGAATGTGAATATCAACAGACATCTGAGGGTGTTTAGAAAGTAACAACAGCAGGGTTTCTTTCATTGGCTTTGCCCTCTGATGTTTTAAACTTCCCTCACATAAAAGACACAAAAGACACTGTTTATTCTAGAAAAACAGCATTAATAACATGGAAAAAATTATAAAGAACTATAGGAAAAAATTATGAAGGGCCAAAGAATGAACAAAAATTTCATTTCAACAGCTTAAAAGATGAGAAAATGTGACTTTGGTGAAACTGACATTTTTTCTTGAAAGATGGCATCAGAAGTTAAAGGTTAAGACCAGAATCAGTCAGCCGTATAGGTTTGTGCAATTTATGTCTGTGGATAACTAAAGGGATAAATCAAAATAATCAAGATACAGGGAAAGTCAGCTGGTCCTCCAGATTCCTTAATCCTCAGTCATCCTGCCCTTCGCTCTCATTCCAATATTATATTTTGTTCATTTTACAAAGCTCCAACTCAAAGAGGAGCTTCGCAAAATCTCATGTGTGCAAGGAGTACTTATTGAGAATTTGGTAGGAAGAATCTAGAAGCTGAGAAAAAGGAGCATTTGTGAATAACAGAGAGTAAGATGGCCAAATGAAAGGCAGAAGGAGGTGGTAGAAAGAACAAAGTGTTTGGCATCAAGGTGACCAAAGTTCAAATCCTGACTCTACTACTTCCTGCTGTGAGATGTTGGGCGATTATTGCACCTCTGGGAGCCTCATCTCTAAATTGGGAGAGATGACACCTACCCTGCAGAGTTTGGTGAGGATTGAAGGGGTGAAATAATGTGTACAGAGAAAAATAGTAATGTTCAATAGATTAAAGCAATTATTGAAAAAAAAAGCTATACCAACAGGAAGCTCAGGATTCTGGAGTATTCCATAATACTGGGATTGGGACAGATGTGATTTTAATTGTGTTTGTTGTCTTCTGTAAAGAATTCCCTGTGATGAGGGTGGAAGCACTTGCTTTACAGCTGTATGCTGGGAGCTCATCCTTCCTTCTGCAGTAAAAGGTGGCAGTGCAGATATTTTCTTTGAAGCACATCTTTACTTTTTTATCTATTTGATTAACTATTCCATAAAGAACATTTTCATTGCTGAATTTTGCATCTTATTCCTTTCATCCCCTTTTTTGCCTACAAAGTTCATTGTAGGGATTTAATTATAATCACTTTATAATTACTACATTACAGCATTAATTGATGTCACTCCAAGCCATTAACAATATCATTTCATATAGAACTCATCAAGTCTCAATGAATAACCCACAACCTACCTACAGTGGCCAATCCCTCTTCTTGGGCTCTTTTGCTTTTTATTTTTTTTTCTAATGAATTTGAAAAGCTCTTGGAGTCATACATGGTCTTCAATCCTACACTGTTAGGAATCCACAGTGCCCACAAAAATCTTTTAGAGCCTTCTTTCTTAGACAAGACCTTGATTCCCTCCACAGTTACCATGTTCCTCTCTCCTACTACTAGCGTGAACTCATTATTTTTATTTTCAGTCGAAGGACATCAAAAAGGAAGAGACAGTTTCAGAAACAATGCTGTTTCATGACCTCCCTCAGGACTGGCTTGTTATCACCCAGTGTCAACCTCCACGCTTATTATTCCACTGTGACGGTTTTGCTCTGTGTGTCTGGACAGTTTTGTGTGTCCTGAATCAGACCCCTGTTAGAGAAGCATCACGTAGCAGAAAGAGAATAGGACTCTTTTCAAGAAGATTTCTATTTTATTTCTACCCAAACTCTATGTGAAATCCTCAGTAATTCACCTCTCCATTGTCGGACCTTAGTTTTCTCATTTGTAAAATATGGAAGTTGAATGGTACAGTGGTAAAAATCCATTATTGCTCTATTTCTTTAATATATATTTAATTCAACCAAAATACTAGTCGTTTACAGACTAAAAGAGCCCCATCACTACCTTTTATGTGAATAAGAAAAAATTTCCTTTATCATTTGCTGGAAATTTAAAAATATGCATGTATATCTATGTTGATTTTTAATGTAAATGAGACTCCCCTAGAGTTGTTCAGTGCACACAACCTAAACAATCTATATGGTAGCCCCATTTTAAAAAATGAAACAATTATATGTGGCAACGCTATTAAAAAACAAACAAACAAAATGAAACAGTTCACACCTAGACAGAAATTACCAGGTACGAGATAAATTATCAAAGTGCTGAAAAGAGGAAAAAGAGGATTTCACGCAGATGAATAAAGATGCTGCTGTGCTGATGGAAGATGTGGCAAGGGGTCAAACTTGTCCTGGAGCAGATATGACAGGCAGGTGGCATTCGGCATGTCAACTCCAATTTATGGTGGCTGAATATTGTTTTGAGGAGGGTTCTGAGGTTGCACCCAGGCAGCAGAAGAGTGTTCTGTGAGTATTTATCAATGGATGGGAGGAAGGCATGCATTTGCCATCTCTGTCCTAGAGGTAGTTCACTATCCTGCACACTCTTTGGAGAAATATACCCTCGAGGACAAAAACCTAACTCCTTTTCAGCAGGGCATGTACCAGTTTGACTCAGTATAAGATTTTCAGCTGAGGACTAAATATTTATGGCAGAGATGGTACAAGGGAGAGTAATACAATCCAAAATCCTTATTATAATATTAACCTCATTTTACTTTCTAGTACTTGTTTGTCTGCTCTCACATTTAAGTAGCTCTATAAAACTTTAAAACATTGAGAACTAGTCTCAATCTTAGAATCTATTGGTTCTGCTTGAGCAACTCCAAGGACAGAGAGCTTGTAATCTTCTTATGTAGACACCTTTAATCAGAGGATATCTCTTCTTTATGAGAAAACTCCTTCAACTCGTCCCAGTTCTACTCCTCCACAAAACAAAACAACAAAATCAGTCCCATTCTTTCCTTGAAGGACAGCTCTTTCAGGTGTTTAAACCCAGCCTTAAAATTCCACCAAAGCGTCCCTCCAGGTGAAACAGCATTAATGCTTTGAACTGTCCCTCTTGTGGTTAGCGTAAAGACATGCCCATCTCTCTGTTCCAAGTATACTACAGTATATCTCAGTCTACTAAATGGGTGGCTCTAAAATAAAAACTTTAGATGTGTTATGCATAGCAACAAGGAAGAGGACAGAAAATGCCATTACTATTTCTTAAGATCCCATCAACATTTTTGAAGACTACATCACACTGAAAACTCATTTGAGTTCATTGTCAATCCAATGGTCTAGCTTATTTAAAAATTGTTATCTACTAATAAAATGTGTGGCTCTCAATGAAGAGCAATTTAAATGTATTAATGCCTAATATTATTTCTCAGGTCCAAAGGCTTATAGAGGACTAAAAATTCATCCAGTGGGGACAATGGCACAACAGTGATCAGAGCCCTCAGAAAAGTAGATTCAAGGAAGGCCAATTTCATCTCAATTTTGTTTGAAGAACAAGAATTACCAAGAGAGCATGGGCTGGACAGGTTGTTAGCCTCTAGCAGACAGTACCAGCAGATGAGGGACTGGCAAAGAACTCCGAATGCTGTAGAGTTCAGTGAATACACTCTAAACATTTTATTCCAGATAAGGACCTAATCTTGTACCAGTTTTGCTGAAATATCTCCCTATTGGCCTGGCTGGCGCCAACCAAAGCATTCTAATCTAGTAAGAAATTCTTCCCATTAGCACATTTCTTTGGCTAAGGCAACACAGTAAGTCGTCTTGTGAAAACTCTTAGCAAACCTTAACTGTTCTTCACATGGCAATATTTTCAAATTTTGGGAGATCATTTGATTTAGTCCAAGTCAGAAGATCATTCATACTTTTTTGGAAACTTTCTCTGATAATAGAATCTCAATGTTCCACATTATCTATTTCAATCTTTTAAATGTATTCAATTTTAAAATTCAAATTCAAAAGTAAAAGTACTTGCAACAAAACACAGAAATTTCTGCTCTATAACTTCTCAGTCTCCAAATGTGCTCCCTGAGGGAAAGCACTATTTAATGATTTTTTATATATATTGACGTGGTATTTCTAAATTATGTTTAAACTGATATGTCTTAGTTTTCTTGCTTTGTCAAGTTTCCATATTATCTATGGAAATCCATATTATGCAGAATTATCATATTTACATACACTGCTACATCCTCTCCCTCTTCTCCTGAGAGAGCGGTATCAAATATTTTAGTTAAATATATAATCTCTGTTTACATTATTATATATCTGTTTATATTTATTGTTTATCTGTTGCTCAGTAAATAGATAACCTACATTGCTACCTATATAGATCACTGCTATACAAGTCTTCTGGTCACTAATTAGATTACTGGTACATAATGAATTTTTAGTAGAAGTGTTTTGGGATTTATTTCCTGGAGTTAATGCTGATCACCTGCATAGTCTGTAATGTACTTATCATTGTTTATTTCTATCATGACTATTATGCGGCAATCAATAATTTGCAGTTTTTGTTTGTTTTGTCCTCTGTGTCATGGTTAAACCTTTCAGAGAATCTATAAAATCCTTTTTGTTTTTTTTAATTTCCCAAGAGCCTTCCTTCCTGGAGCTTCAATCCTCTATTGGACAGGTTGTCCATTTGTCCTTCTTTGGAAGTATTGTTTCCTAAACCCTGTCTCTTCCTTTTATTGAATTTATTCTCCTTATCTTGTTGGGGCACATCTTCACTAGCTTTCTCAGAAGGGTTCTGGGAGAAAAGAAAAAGAATGAATCATTGCATGTCTCAGAATGCTTTTGTTCTAGCTTTGCACTTGATTAGCATTTTAGCTGAATGTATAATTTTATTTTATAATAATTTTCCCTCATAATATTATTAAAGTTACGATCTGCTGTCTTTGGCACTCAGAGCTGCTACTGAGAAGTCTGATAACATTCTGATTTCTATATTTTTTTAGCCTCTGTGGAACATTTTAGGGTCTTCTCTATCTCTGGCATTCTGAGATTCCACAGGTAAATTTCTAGTTTTGGCTCTATTTTCATTCATTGTGAGGAGCTGACACCAAACTATTTCAGTCTGGAAATTAGTGTTGCTTAGTGTTCACAAATTTGAAAAGCGCAGTAAAAGTACTGATTCTTATTATGTTCGTTGGAAATAAATGTTCATTTATTCTCACCTATTCTTGCTTCTTGGAGGCTCTGGAGACATTGTTTGGCACAGTCATGAGGGTTTCTAAACTCATATTTCATTTCCCTCTACTATGTAATATATACCGCTCAGTCCAAGCTTTATGCCTCTTATTCTTGAACCCACTTCTCTTTTCCTTCATACCCATTTAAATCCTATTAGTCACTAGGGTTGAACTCAAGATCCGTATGCTCTAGGAAGACTTCTGACAATTCATATTCTTATGTCTCTATTATTTACTGAATCCTGTTCTCAATATTTTATCTCTTTAGCACCAAATTATACACGTGATCACAGGCATGAAGAACTATGGAGTTATTAGTTTTTCCTAAGCTATTTTAATTAATAAACATACTTCAGGTGTCATAAATAGCATAATACCTAGTGGTGAAAATGATGTTGATAATAATCATAATAGATTAGAACTTTTGCTTTATAGAAAAATCTTCCTCTACTATTATGTCTCCAGGATAAACTATGCAAATTCCTTCTAATTTTCCCAAGGAAGAATGTTGCACCATTGCAATTTACTAGGAAGTTTTCTTGGAGGAGAAGATAAAACTTTTTGAGTGTTATTAAAAAAATTAAATTTAGAAATGTAAGCCTTTACTTTCTCATGACAACTGAAATAAAGGTATACGCCAATAAAAAAAAAAAGCTCAAATCAATTTTGGTATTCTCATTGAGTTGCAAACTTTGTTATTGTTCCTCTAGGACAATATAGATGTCATAAACCATGTCTAAGTAGGCAGACAAAATTACTTCCCTTGGATGTTTTCAGTCAAATGAGACTTTGTAAGATTTTCTGTTCTATCTTATGAGTGCATTTTAATTTAAATGTATTCTTAATCATAGCTTAAGAAAATTCATCTCCTCACAAACTAACCAAAGTGGATTAATTTCTAAAGTAGCAGCATATTTTAAAAATTCATCCAAAATGTTCTTAGTTGGGGCCTTTAAATATTCTACTTGTACTATTTTTTAAACATATTCAATTGCATTGTAATTATATAGAGGGCTTATAGTAATGGAACACATTATGTGATTACAAATTGTCCAGCTCCCATTTCCAGGCACTGTATTAGAGGAATCCATGTAATAACAGAGTTTACCAAAAACAGAAGCCTTCAGGAAGGCAGTTGATGAAGAGCTGGGAGAGGCAGACTTCTGAAGGTTAAGTCAGACAAAGATAAATTTAATCAAACATAAGAAAATGGGGGTGTGAGATGGAGAAGAGAAGAAATTTTAATTTACACACAGTACATCGGAGGATAAATTATCTGCTGAGAGAAAATGCCAACTTTCTAATTTTCATATTCATGGCAAATCCTCACTTTCAGTGCCTTCATTTCGAAGGACTGGGGAGTCTGCCAGGGAAGAGGGAGGGGGTTATTTTTGGTATATGAGTGATAAAAATGAAGTGTCAGATTTCTGAACATATATCACCCTAAGAATAAAACTTATTGATTCCCCTAAAAGAGCGTGCTGAGCTGAGATCAACATTCCAGGGGGGAAAATCTCCCATTGGGATATCTCTTAGGTGAAAATCAAGCCCTTCTATCTCATGTGCCTCTTGAGAAAAATGTTCAAGGTATCCTAGCAAAGGTATTGGGAAAATAATCCTAGAAGGAGGCTGAACCTCAGATTAGGCCTAACGAGAGAAAGGATTAAGAGATAAAAAATTAATATAATACCTGATGCTTGGTATGTGCCAGGTACTATTCTAGACGATATATGGATGGATAGATGATTATTTGGTAGATGGAATGAAAGAAAGGAAGGAAGAAAGGAAAGGAAGGAAGGCAGGCAGGTAGGCATAGATACACATCCTTACTTAGTTTCACAACACTTTTGAGAGATAGGTAATCTTATTAAGATCCCCATTGAGACCTTTTGAGAAATTTGAGAATATAAATGTAAAAGGTGGGGCGAGATCAAGAACCAGCTGGAACCCACAAGCACAATTTGGAGCCTCAAGAGAATAAAGTGAAAAAATGTCAGTTCCAGTTGCTTTTGATACTAGGGGTACCCAAAAGAACCCCATTCTTAACCCCTCAAAGAATTGAATTCACCGAAGGAAAATTTCCTGTTTAATTATTTTTCTATTTCTTTTTTTTTTTTAAAAGCTTGACATTGGTTAATTAATTAATTAATTTATTTTATTTATTTTATTTTAGCATATTATGGGGATGCAGATGTTTAGGTTACGTATGTTGCCCTTACCCCTCTCCCCACCCAAGTCAGAGCTTCAAGCATGTCCATCCCCCAGATGGTGCGCATCACATTCATCATGTATGCATACACCCATCCACTCTTCCTCCCACCCATTTGCCCAACACCCAATAAATTTTATTCTTATATGTGCACTCAGGTGTTGATCAGTGAAACCAGTTTGCCAGTGAGTACATGTGGTGCTTAGTTTTCCATTCTTGGGATACTTCACTCAATAGAATGTGTTCCAGCTCCCTCCAGGAGAATACAAGAGGTGCTATATCACCATTGTTTCTTGTACCTGACTAGTACTCCATGGTATACACATACCACATTTTATTGTCCACTCAGTGTATTGATGGACACTTGGGTTGTTTCCACATCTTTGCAGTTGTGAATTGTGCTGCTATGAACATTCAAGTGCAGGTGTCTTTTTTATAGAGTGACTTTTATTTCTAGACTGGAATGCTTTTGAAGGCAAATCTGTGTCTCTGTCAATGTCATATCTCTAATATCTGCTACAGAACTTCAGACATAATAGGTGCTTACTAGCTATTTTGATAATGAAGAGAATAGGTGAATTAGAGGAGTAAGTGATAGAGAAATAATTTTCAATAATACAAATATTTTCAGATGGCTAGTTTCAGGACTCCTAAATGGCTCACTCAGTTGAATATTTGCAGATGAGGGAATGAAAAAAGAAAGAAACAAGGAAGAGAAGGAAAAAAAGAAAGGAAGGAAGGAAGAAAGGAAGAAAGGAAGGAAGGAAGAAAGGAAGGAAGGAAGGAAGGAAGGAAGGAAGGAAGAGAGAGAGAGGGAGAAAGAGAGGGAGGGACAGAAAGAAAAGGAAACAAAGTGCAAAACTCATCATTGAAGTTCACAAAGCTACTGCAAACAAAAGTGGTCACAGTAACAGTAGCAATAGAAAAAGACCCCTGGGTCTTGTTTTATCAGTGATATGTTAACAGCTCAGAGGCAGATACTGAGTCCATTCTCCTTTTTAATCATTTACTGTGCCTTGCCTTTAAAAGAGGTGATTACTGACTGATGATCATGAAAGGAAGCACATTTGCAATATAATACTTTTGGTGTGATCTCTTTCTCTCTGTCTGTCTCTCTGTCTCTCTCTCCCTCCCTCTCAGATAAATTTTGTTTGTTTTGTAGTACATTTGAATTTCTTATCTTGATAAGCTATGGTAACACTTTCTATTTCAGTTTTAATTTCAAGGAGACGTTGACATACCTTTTAACTGATTTCATTATTTTTATCCAAAAACAGGCTATGCCTATTGAAGTGTTTATTGTTTTCTTTCCTTTAGAATCATCAAACCTCCTTTGAGGCGTGGGTTCTAAATCTATTAAAGAAAGTGGCTTATCTTTACTTTTCCCAATTTCTTCCCATAAAATCTATTTTTTTAAAATTTTGATGTTTTAATTCACTTTTCTGAATCACATCTTTCAGAAAATGGTGGAAATTTACCACACTGAAAGCCACATGTAGGTATACCCCATGCCAGAAAGGAGGCTGTTAGTGTCTAAAATGGGATAGGCTTCCTTCAAAGACAGGTCAGAATCACAGTGAGTGGAGGAGCCCAGTCTGAATCTGGAGAATAGGACTGTGCTGTAATCTCTGGGGTACGGCCATCGCTGCATCACCAGTTACCTGCCGAACACTTTGGTCATGCCAAGCATAACCGTACTGAACACAGACAATTAATGTATATGGAGCTTCCAAGGGCACAATATGCACTTTATGCCAACTTTGGGGTAGACATTATTATCTCAATTTAGTATACGAAGAAACCAATGTTCACAGAGGTTAAGAGACTTTCTAGAAAACATTAGAGTCATTCGAGTATGGATTCCTACCCAGACCTATCGAAGTTCAAGCTGGTCTCCTTTCCATATTACCCCATGGTTATTCAAAGGCCTTGCTAGAGAACAACATACGTGTAAACTGTAGTGAGATGGATATAATTGTTATTTACTGAGTTTTCTCTTAGGTTTCACTGTATATTTTTACAAGAAATACATGAACAATTCTCTTGGGATAATATGTGACCAAATAACAAAAGATGTCTACCAAAACCAATCCCTTTGGTAAAATAAAAGAGATTTGTTTTGCTCCTGGAATGTGGGGGTGGAGACTGAGAATATGGAAGTCGAGAAAAGCTAAAAAAAAGAAGTGGGAAAGTCAATCATATTGTGGGAGACTGTACTATGAATTGTACTCTCTCATGATCGTATACAAATGTTAAGTTGATAAACTCATCACTGCTTGGCATCAGTGGGATATTTATGAAAAAGTAGTTAAGGAATTTAATGTCACAATTGAATGCAAAGTGGGGATAAACATAAAACTAATGAGAAGACTCAAAGATGAAAGAGTCCAAGAAGCCTAGGAGAATGTAGGTCTCCCAACTTGCAGAGATCATTGCAGGGGCTGTGGACTTTCAAAGGCAGTGTAATTGAGTCTTTAAGCCAAGTTTACCTTTATCTCAGAGGAATAAAGGGCTACCATAAAAGGAGAGCTTGGAGTTCCATGTGACACAGCTTAGATGCACTCGGGTCTGAGACCTCATGTGTAGTGGGTGGTTAGAGGAAAGGGTCACCACTATCTGCTAGGCTGAGCAATAGTATTTTTCAGAGGAGGTGGGCCTTAATCAGGGATTGAGCTACAGCTAAGTATCGATACTAACCCATGTAGAGAGCAAGGAGGCTTCATTTCATGTCGATGGGATAGTATGAGAACATCTGTGGGTAGAGACTGAGTTTCTATTTTCATGGATATATTATTCAGAAACCTAAGTAAAACTGGATTAAACCAAAAAGGAGATTTATTGTCTCATGCAACTGATAAATCCAGATAGTTTTTCTGACCTTATGTGCAATTAGAAATAAGTTCATCAGTGATGTCTCTCTCTCCATCTTTCAGCCAACTTTTCTCCATATTAATTTAACTCTCAAGCAGAATCAAAATATAATCCTAAATGTCCAGTATCTCTAGGCCTAAAATTTCTCTATATATTAGCCTTCCAAAAATGAAGACTCTCTTTTGCAAAGGTTTAAGAAATAGTCGTGACTTAGATAAGGTTCTTATTTTCCCAGTTTGAGTCATGTGCAAGGAGGATTGAGAGATGTCACGGGCCAGCTAAAAACAATCGTCACAAATATGACGCTGGCATTGGGACTGGATGGAAGCTGGAAGGGACTTTGGGAGACTGTTGGTGAAGTCTGAAAGAATAAGGAATAAACCACAATTTGAAGTTGAAATAAAGAGAACTCTTAATAAATAATGGCAGAAAGTTTAACAAAGCTGTCACTTCCAGTAAAATAGAAAATATATTGAATGAACTCGATCTAGCTTAAAAGAGTGTTAAAGATGCCACCTGCCTTCTTGAAGCTGCCTGTAGTAAAATCACAAAAGGAGAGATATGAACTAAAAATGGACTAATGTCTAGTGGAAACAGGAGAAATGTTAAGTGCTCAGAAAATACTTTTCAATCAGTACAAGGTTCTTAAAGTCAGAAAGAGCCATGGGCCAAAGATAAATACAGACGTAGAGTATAAGATCTTTTGTTAAGACCTCCAATCTAAGTCAGTGCCTGATAGACCCTTCAGGCAGATAAAAGGCATCCAAAAATTCTTAAGATTGTTTCTAAGGGTCCCCTTTGTTATTAGGGCTTCTAAGAATCTTAAAGGTACTGCCCCATGTTAAACTTAAAGTTGAATGAAACTCACAGAGTGTCTAAGGTAGAGAATAGATTATTTCAAAGAGAGCTATGGGTTTGGCTGTGGTCTAATTGAGTGTATTATAAAATAATAAACAGGAATCCCACAATGGCTTTAAATAAATTGTATCAGTTTTAATAAACAGGGACACTATATAAAATGAAGAGAGGCTTTTTTTTTTTTTGGCAGACTAAGGGAGGGAAGTTTGTTTTCAAGTATATGTAGAGGGCTCCTTTTTTATTTCAGATTATTATAGGGGTACACATGTTTTGATTAGAAAATTTGCTTTTATTACAGTTTGAGTCAGAGTTATAAGTGTGCCCTTCATCCAGATAGTGTGTATTGTATCCATTAGGTGTGAATTTACTTACCCTGTCCTCCCTGCCTCCTGCCTGCTTGATTTCCATTGAGTTTTACTTCCATATGTGCACATAAGTGTTGATGGATTAGTTCCAATTTAGTACTGAGTACATGTGGTGTTTGTTTTTCCATTTTCGTTATACTTCGCTTAGAAGAATGGTCTCCAGTTCCATCCAGGTTGTTAAAAAAGATACTAGATTACCATTTTTTTAGTGGCTGAGTAATACTCTGTGGTATACATATATCATATTTTATTAATCCACTCATGTATTGCTGAGTACTTGGGTTGTTTTCACAACTTTGCAATTGTGAATTGTGTGGCTATAAACATTTTAGTGCAAGTGCCTTTTTAATAAAATGTCTTTTTTTCCTTTGGGTAAACATCTAGTAGTGGGATTCCTGGATCAAATGGTAGGTCAACATTTAGTTCTTTGAGGTATCTCCATACTACTTTCCATAAAGGTTGTACTACAGAAAAGAAAGGACTCTAATAAACTCAATCAGAAATGAAAAAGGAGAAATCATAACTGATCTCTCAGAAATACAAAACATCATCTCTGAATACTATAAAAATTTCTGTGCTCATAAACTTGAAAACGTGGAAGAAATGGACGAATTCTTGGAAATGCACCAGCTTCCTAGGCTAAATCAGGAAGAAACAGAACTTCTGAATGGATCAATACCAAGTACGAAAATTGAAGCAGCAATAAAAAATCTTCCTAAAAGTATAAATCCCTGACCAGACAGTTTTACATCAGAATTTTACCAAACCTACAAAAAAGAATTTGTACCTATGCAGCAGAAATTATTCCATAATGTTGAGAAGGAAGGAATCCTCTCTAACTCATTTTATGAAGCCAACATCACCTTGATATCAAAGCCAGGAAAGAAACACAACAACGACAAAAAACCACAGACTAATATCTCTTATGAATATAGAAGCAAAAATTCTCAATAAAATCCTAGCAAAACTGAATTCAGCTGCACATCAAAAAAAAAAAAATAATTCGCCATGATCAAGTGGGCTTAATCCCAGAGATACAAGGATGGTTCAACATACATAAATCTATAAATATAATTCAATGCATAAATAAAAACAAAGACAAAAACCATATATGATCTTCTCAATAGAAGCAGAAAAAGCATTTGACAAAATTCAGCATTCTTTTATGATAAGAACACTTAACAAAATAGGAATAGATGGGACATACCCCAAAATTATAAATGCCATATGCAACAAACCCACAGCCGACATCATACCGAATGGGGAAAAATTGAAAGCATTCCCACTTAGAACTGGAACTAGACAAGGTTGCCCAGTATCACCACTTCTATTCAACATAGTGCTGAAAGTCCCAGGCAGAGCAATCAGACAAAAGAAGCAAATCAAGGATATCCAAATGGGGGCAGAAGAGGTCAAACTATTGCTCTTTGCTGATGAGATGATCTTGTATGTAGAAAACCCCAAAGATTCAACCAAGAGACTTCTGTAATTAATAAATAAATTTGGAAAAGTCTCATGCTACAAAATCAGTGTACTCTCTTGGACATTGGTTTAGGCAAAAAATTCATGACCAAGACTTCAAAAGCACAAGCAACAAAAACAAGAATAGACAAATAGGTCTTAATTGCGCTAAAAAAGTTTGTACAGCTGAAGAAATAATCAACGAAGTGAACTGCCAGCCTACAGAATGACAGAAAATATTTGCAAACTATGTATCTGACAAGGGACTAAATCCAGAATTTACAAGAAACTCAAACAACTCAACAACTTTTGTTTTTTTAGAGCATAGCTCTCCAGATCTAGAGAAATCACAATAGATGAGCACATGCAAAGAGTTTCCATTCACATGGGGACTGATTTAAATGATGGACCTTGATCCTGACCCTGGTAATAAAATGGAATTGCCCATGTAAACTTTAAGATTGGCAGAACCAATCTTTGAGTCATTTCATGCTGGTGCTAGATATGTGGGTGAGTTACACCTTTAACAATTCTAACTCACTGCGATCCCATTGAGTCACCCCCACCTCTGAGACCCAGACATCATGAAAGATGATACCCTGCTCAATATTAACAATGGGATTCCTAATTTGCAGAATTCACAAGCATAATACAATGACTATGTTAAGCAAGTAATTTTTGGAGTAATTTGTGACACCACAATTTGAAATGGAAAATGAAATTAGTAATTTGTAATTTAGGACAAACAAAACATCATGTGTCTATCACTGGTGGACAATGAATACAATAATTTCAATGAAACAGCTGTGGCTTTTTTTTTCTTAAATTTGTGTTTTTCTCATCATTTATTTTTTGTTTTGTTTTTGTTTTTAGTGGAAAGAATGTAATAATGTAATGCATGTAATAATAGAATGTAATAATAGGATGTAATAATAAATAAACCTAGAAATTTTGGTTGGAATCAATGTCTTTCGAGTTGAATTTTGCTTTATATACCATTTCAAAAGACGATATGCAAGAACTTTCTTTTCTGCTGATTCTTGTTATAGTCTTTTTGGTATAGTTTGCCATATTGAGCCTTAATTTTAAAATCCAGTACCCAGGATCATTTCCCACTTTCCACAGTGTTTCAAGGTGTGCTCGGGCACAGAACTATCGCTAGGAGTTGTAGCATCACACACTTGCTGACAATGAATGCTATCCTTTGGAGATGTCCATGAGAGAATTAGATTCCAAATTGTGGTGTTTATTGATTTCATATTTTCTTTAGTCAGGAGACAGGGCGTGTAATTAAACCTTGAACTTTTACAGTAAATGTGTTGTGTACCAGCCTGGACCTTGATCAGACATTGATAAATCATATTCCTTTTTGCTCTGTGTCAGTCTCAGTATCTAGGTTGCAGAGTGCTTTCCTACTTTTTTAAAAGCAAGTCTCCTTTGATTTTAGATAAAATTGTTTCAAGATATGTGTGATATTGACAGTCTTTTTATTTTTCTGAGGCATCAAATCTCAGAAATACAGACACTTCTTCAAGGCTAAATAGTTGCTTAGTGACTCATTCAAGACTACAACCCAAATTACAGAATTGAAGAAGTAATCCAACCAATATTTACAGACTACCTCTCCAGTGTCAGGTTCTGGGTTAGGCACTGGGGTGACAAAACTAATAAGATGTTCTCCTTGTCCAGAGGAACTAAAAGTCTATTACAGAAAAGAAGCTTTGCAATCCTCCTGGTAAGTGATAAAAACTGAGGTCAAGTGCAATGCGATTTCAGAGAAAAAAGCAAATAACTGCATGGAGCTGGTATGTTTAAAGTAGATTCAATGAAGAGAAAAATGATATTATTGTCTATGAGCCACATGGGAGCAGCAGGGACTTGAAATATGTTTTATTCTCAGGGAAGACAATGGACAAGGACCTGAAGCACCCAGCATGTTGAGGAAACAGGAAGGCATTCAGTGCAATTGGACCAGAGCCCAACCAGAAAAACATAAATAGGGACATGGGCAGGGTGATAGCCAGCTGTCCCTTTAGACGATTATAAATAAATTGGTATCAATACAGATACATACACTCATAAACACACACTCACACACATATTCATTTATTGTAAAAAAGGTGTGTCTTATTGTCAATTGGGATCAGGCCCAAGGAAGAGGACTGTTGGGGAACTGCCTGGTTTCTATCACACTGAACGGGACACCTCTACCCTAACTTCCCTCTAGCCGAGCTTCATTTCCTAGTTCACCCATCTTAGATGGAATTATAGTGACCAAAGGATGAAATTCAGGCTTGCATTTTGGAAATCTCACCATAGACCCAAAGCAGCCCAGCAAAATGTTGCTTGTAACCAATGTAAAATTACTCTGATATTAAATGTCATTAGTGAAATATTTTCCTCAACGTAACAATTTAAGCATGATTTTGGCAATCTTTAGAAATTAGTGTCCTGGACAGCTAGTTTCCCTGCAGACTCCTTTGGGCTGAAAATAGGGAGAAAAATGGAAGAAATTATAGAAGATAAGACTGATGTTGCATGGCCTTGCATGTCAAGTTACAACATTTGGACTGAATTCTGCAGCCCATTAAGAAAAACAGACAAACAAAACCCCCAAAAACCCTGTGTATGTGTGCACAGAGTTTGTCCTCCTCTAAATCTAGCAGTAGTTCTTGAATGCCTGGTGAGCAACCCAATTGATGTTAGTTATTGTGTAACTTTAGAGATACATGTAGCCAGGGAATGACCTAATACTCTTTTTGAAACCTCTCTATCATAAATTCACTGGTTTTAATTTTCATTCATCTTCCTTCCTAATTTTAGGGCTGCCTCTCAATTCTTCCTTTCTAATTTCAACTTATTACCTCAGTCTCTTTACTGTATATGCAGGGATTTTTCCATAATACTATACAGATTCCAAATTTATTTTGTAATGTGGAGACAAAGTAATCTTTCTTGCATTAAGTCAATATACATGTCAAAATATCATAATGCCTCAAAACACTTCTCTTGTGAAAGGAGTCACCTGAGCCTCCCCAAATCACTGCATCACAAGGTGTTCTGATAATGTTGGGAGACAAAGGTAAACAGAGAAGCTAGCACAGTATACATGCAACAGGTGCTCAGTAAATAGATACTATGTCCCCACTGTGACAAGCTAAGGGGACCTTAAGTTTTTCATCTGAGGAAGAATTATTGACCAATGTATCCTTATTAGATTTTTTTTCTTTTTTTGAAACAGAGTCTTGCTCTGTCTCCCAGGCTAGAGTGCAGTGGCATCATCATAGCTAACTGCAAAATCTCAAACTCCTGGGCTCAAGCGATCCTCCTGCCTCAGCCTCCCGAGTAGCTGGGACTACAGGCATGCACCACAATGCCTGGATAAGTTTTCTATTTTTATTAGAGACAGGGTCTCACTCTTGCTCAGGCTAGTCTCAAACTTCTGAGCTTAAGCAATCCTCCTGCCTCAGTCTCCCAGAGTGCTAGGATTATGGGAATGAGCCATTGTGCCTGATCCCTTATTAGATTTAATAATTTTTTTTTCTGGATTATTTCCCTTCTGTAAGGAAAATATGTAGCATCATTTCATCTACCAAGAAATTTGAGTGCACAATTTCAGGAGTCAATTTTGAATTTGAGGCCAGAGAATAATTCATAAATTTTGACCCCGGTTACTTCCTAAGACTAGAAGCCAGTGGTGTATCCACCAATGGAGTAGCACGTTTCAGGGATACAAAGGGCATACCTGCAGGCCATGATTATATGGAACTTGTTTTATAGTTTTAAAAAGTCCCAGTGTTATTTTATTGCCTCATAATATTTGTAGCCATTCCATGTAAGTCAGCTAAAAGAGTCATCAAGTTTCAGTGAATAAAACTATTGCCTTAGAGGATCAGAAATATTCTCCTCACCCATGGTGCATTATTATATCATTTTCTGAAATATTATTCAGACTAGGAACAAAAATGTTAGACTACCTACAGTCGCTTTCAAATCCAAACAGGTCATACCTAGACTTCAGGAAACCTGGAAAGTACCCTTCTAGTTCCTCTCTGGAAATAACCTTTGAAAATATTTATTTTTATGATTTTCAATTTTCTTTCAGCCACTGATATTTTTGTTTCTCTTTGAGTCCATCTTGGACAATTATTTCAATACAGATAATACATAGAAACCAAGTGCTTTGATCTTAGCTACTCTAGTTTCTAAAAATGTGAAATTGAAAGGTCGCTTAACTCCTGTGAACCACACTTATTTTTAATCTTTGACTGGGAATAATACCTGTCTTCACAGAGTAGTTGTAAAAAGCAAACAAGTAATGTATGTGAAAATACGTTGGAAATTAAAAATGGGATATGTATCTAAGACATTATTAGGGCATGAAAATGTAAGCACTCAAGGGAGTACATATTTAATGTAATAAACGGTGTTTTGAACCAGGAGATTCTACAAATAGAGAGAAGGGGATCTTGGTAGTTTATATAATGCCCCTTTTCTAGATATTCTTTATTTCTATAGGATTAGGAATTAGCCTATTTAGGATTTGGGGATAATAGTTCATGCTTTTGGCCGTGTGTGGGAAAAAGACGGGATGAGCATTTGCCATTCCTAATCTATACTCTCTTCTTTCCTTTGACTCTCTATTTTCTGTTCTCTTTTCTAAGTTCTCCATTCCTGTTCCTTGGTATTAGGGTCCGTACCATTTATCGGGATGCCTAGAGTCCATTGTTCCTAACTGCGGGACAAAGCTGGGGTCACACACTGGGAATTCCATTAGGACAAACTGTGTCTCAGTATTCGGAGCCTTGCTGCTGAGAATTCTAACTAGTCCGCTGGCTCTTCAGTGTCCTCTTGTCCTTGCCACAATCTTGCCTTTAAATTATACCAGAGTAAATAATCACCTAAGGTAATAAAGCCCCATTGGGATCCATATCACTGGGGACTGACAAATTTACTAACATAAATTATAAATGCTTATTCCCTCTTTCTGGCACATTTTAAATAGAAAACTAAGTGCTCTGTATAGAAGGAGAGAGAGTAATCTGAATAAATGTGCAGTAGAACAGTGAAATAGGAACATAGGTGGCGTTTATGTAGGAACAGTGCCCAAAACTTCCTGTGGGGTGACATGGTCATCTGGCTTCAAATTTGGGCCACCTTCTTGGTCATGGTGCAGAAGGAGGAGAGGCACGAACCCATAGGTTTCCTATACACATGATGAGAAAATCAATCTCCCATTCCCCAGAGACAGCCCCACAGCCCCCTGATGTTCCTTATCTATGCCTTGCCACAAAGTCAAGGGCCTGTGCTATATTTGCAAACATTCTGCTGCTGATAGCAATAATCCGAATTATGCCAAGGGAGAGATGGTGACAATAGCATTTCTATGTCCCCATCTTGCCCCTGTAATTGTGATGGCTCATGAAGACACCGGCCTTAAGTCTATCTTTAGAATCAGCAGAAAACAACCGTTTTCCATTCTGAAGCAGGCGCAATGACTGATTGGAGTAGGTATAAAAATCCCCCTCTGCTTTATGATGTGTGGATTAATGAAAGTATTAAACCACTCTAATGATAGATCAGGAAATTATTTCCACTGTAGCTGAAAGAAATAAAACGGCTTCATCCTAAATTAGGGAGATCTAAAACTTTGCAAGCTCATCAAAGTGTGTGGGCAACAAAGAGGTACAAGTTTATAACCCATTCTGGAGCACCTTAATTTCTTAACATCTATCATTTTTCTGCTTTATTACTGTTGGGGTGCTTTTCAAAAGCTTCTGGGAAAACTAATTTGGGCATAAAAGACTAATAAATATGGGTCAGACTAATATCTTTTTTTTAATAGAGAATACTGGGATTTTCCCCATTTTATTAGCATGCTTCGCTGTTAATTTTATTTCATTGACACTGTTGCCTTTGTAGCAGCTGTGCTCTAAGCTTGAATGGCATGATTTACTGCTCAAAGATTAAATCTGGACTTCTACAAAATCCAGGCAATAGCATACTTGAGAAAGTACAGCTTGTGCGCCTACCCTCTTGAATTGGTGAGATTTGGTTGAGTTTTACACATAGGGTCAGCATAGGCTTGTTGCAGAAAATGAGAATTGTCTTAATATGTGTATCAGGCGCCTCCTGTGCACTACTTTTTCCTCCCAGTCCTTTATCTAATTTCAGTCACAGTTATAGTCTCCAGTTTAACATTAACTTTGACCAGCTTTGTTTGAGTTCAGCGTCAGGCCTTGAGCCTCTTACCCCTTGCTTAATGAAGTTGTGGCCTGGAACACTGATGGGAACGTATTTGGCATTCTTGAACTCACGATGCAGAAGTTCAGTGAATTAATGGCCAGGAGCTGCCCTTGATCAATGGGTCAGGGACTTAGGAATACATGCTTCCACCTTTCATTCCCCGAGAAGGAAACGTTGAGACACATTTCATGAGCTCCCCGAAATGTGCCCTAGGATCAGTCACCTTTAACAATAGCTAAATCAATACCTTGCCCTTGTATTGGCTTCACTGCTTCCCTCTTTATTTCTCTGTTTCCTTAAACCTGCTCTATGAGATTACATTTACAAATAAACTACCTTCTCACAACTCTTCTTCTCATACTTAGCTTTTAGGAAAAGCCATACCCAGACAACATGTGTCTAGACCTTTTTCAGTGGTGATAATTCTAAGTCACTTGTGCTAATGTTCTCTCTCCCCTTACCCACCACTAATTAATCATGGAACCATTTTGCATTCAGACAAAGAATGGCATCACAAACCCTTTCAGTGTAAGGTCTAGGTAGATTTATTACTTGTTTTGACTTGGCACATATTAGCCTTACATGCTTGAGGTCCCCTAGCCCTGTTTCAGAGGGGATCTAGGATCAACATAGACCTCTCTGTCGCCCTTCTTAGAATCAGCTGTTTTCTATAAGTGCATGAAGAACTAAGGTCTCCAATACCCACCATGCAATCCTTTTATGTGTTTCAGTGTGGATGCTGAGCAGCAAGCTAGGCTACAACTTAGCTTAACTGATATTAAAAATTCAAATTTCTGTCTTACAAAGTACCAATCACTATTTGATTTTCGAGTCCATTGATAATAGTTCAAACTCCCAGTGTCAACTCTAAAAATACCATTTCTACCATTTAAAAAACTACCCAGTAGTATTCGTTCCCTGACCTAGAATAAAGGCCACTTCTTATACTTCTGCTTTCTCAAAGTACCTGAATTTTTGAATTCTAGACTTTGTTTATCTTTAATACTTGGTAATTTTTCTCCAATAATCATGAAAGATGTGAATATCCTGACAAAGTGAAATAGTGATTTTTCAGGCAGCAGAGAAGAGACTGATTCCTTGACTTGAAATCATGTAGACATTTGTAAACTCCTAAAAGACAGGCTCTGGAAATTTCATGTATAAAGAACCTGAAGGAAAAAGCACTTGTCCCATACCACAAGAGTTGAGTAGCATGCTCTGTGAGATATCATTTTTACTCCAACTTACCATTTCTCAGTGCATCCACATTTTTTTCCCCCTAGCCATTGCTGCAGCAACCAGTTTTATGTAGGTATAAATTAATAGTGACTTTTCCGAGATGCTTGTTTCTACCTCAAAATATTTCTGCTGACTCTGAGTTGGATACCTATAGAAACCCACCCAACTATATTGATTCATGCATAAATCTGGATGTTGTAGGGATTCAGCACCCCAATGAGACACTGTGATCAATGGGAAAGAGACCTAGTGAATATAGCCCTTCTCTGTCCCTTGGATGGAAAATGCTTATCTTTATTTTGCACAACACCTCAAAGAATCTGTAGTCGGGTTAAGTCACAGTTGTGATAAACCCAATATTTCATCTTTGAGTTGGCTTTCTTTCTTTCCATTTTTCACTCTCGGGAACCCCATGTTCAATTCCTTGGGCTCACTTCTCCAAAGAAACTAACTACATGCAAGTCTTTACTTCAGGCTCTTCTTTTAAGGAAGGCCAGATTCAAGAGAGTTTGAATGAGAAGTACCCTGGAAATCAGACCTTTGGGATAGGATTCTAAAACTGGACCACCCGCAGTTGAGCAACAATAAGCTGGTGGTTAGCGGACTGATGAGAGCACCTGGCATATTAAAGCATCATGATAACCATGGTTGTCCCTGGTGGTGGACTGGAATGAGATGAAGTAGGAAGGTGAAGTATTAGCTTATATTGAATAGTAGTATTTAAACCATGTGAGCAATGAAATCATAAATGTTATACAGTTGACAGGCAGCTTTAGAAGCCGTGAAAAATGAACATGACATACTCAAAGTTAGCTAGCTATCAAATCAAGGCATAACATGAGGATTAGAATGACTCCATGAGTTATTTTAAAAGACCTTTAACTCCTGTAGCAATAGGGTGATTGGGCTGAATATCACACTCACAATTCAACTGTAAAACTAGTTTAGCTACAAAGTCAAGAACATGCAAAGCTTCAATAAATTTGTTATGATACAATCAATATTATGGGAGGAAACAAGTGAGACCCTAAGACTTGAGAAGGGGACATTTGACTAGATGAGCATAAGCAAAATGGATGCTCATTGGCTTGATTCATTTTTGTGTTGCTGTAAAGGAATACCTGGAGCTGAATAATTTATAAAGAAAATAGATTTGTTTGGCTCATGAGTTTGATGGCTGGAAAGTTCAAGATTGGAAGATCGGGCTTCTGCATCTGATGAGGTCCTCAGGCTGTTTCCACTCGTGGCAGAAGGCAAAGGGGACTTGGCGTGTGCAGAGACATCATGACGAGAGAGGAAACAAGGGAGAGGGGGAAGAGGTGCCAGGCTCCTTTCAACAGCCAGTTGTCGCAGGAACTAACAGTTTGAAAATATTGCCCAACACTTATGGAGAATGTCAACTCAAGCTGGTGCCTCAACTGTGCCTTCAAGAAGCAACAGTTATTTTAACTTGGTTCACTAACCCTGGTGCGTTAGGTCTTTTGAAGAGATTACTGGTTTGTCACAACTTAAGAGTTTTTAATGGCTTTCACTTAACGAGTGCACAAGTGGATCTGAGCAGCCCGATGATTGCACTATTTCAGACATTTCCCGTTCCCTGCTTAAGAGAACCTCCATAGGAAACTGCTTAGCCATTTCTGATGTCCGTGCAAGTCTGAAAGTGGAAAGAAGTTAAAACCCCATGGGGCAACCTATAACCCATGGGGACAGGAGTACATGGGTAAATATTTTCCTTTTCCACTCTTTGCATATGCAATACTGAAACCCACCCTACATGGCTTTGCACAACGTCACAACATCTGCCATGGGATCCAGCCTCATTTGGTTACAGTGGGGATTAACTTGTCAACACACCGATGGATTTACCTCCCCTCCTTCCTGGTTTCATTTTTCCACCCTGTTCCTTAGGATTACTTCCCAGAATAAAATTGCTGCACAGAAGACTTGTCTCAGGCTGTATTTCATGGTTTGCAGATGTGAAGTGAGGGGGTTGTCTAATCTAAGGCCAATGTCTTAATACTTTGCATCTGTCTCTCCCTCTTAGGAGTGACAGAAATCTCATCCAAAACTGGTTTACAGACAATATGACTCTTTAGCCAAATTAGCTGGTAAGTCTAGGCAAGTCTGGATCTAGGGGCTCAGATGATTTTATTAGGAATTGGCCCTGCTGTATCTTTCTGCTCTTCCTATTTTCTGTGGTGACTTCATTCTGAAGCCAATTCCTATGCATGATGGCCCTGTGCAGCTACAGACTTACAGCAAAATAGTTTCCAGTTCAGCAGAAAAAACATGTTTTGTTTCCCAACAATCCTAACCAAAGACTTAGAATAGGCTCTTATTGTCTCATTATCTTAGACAGCTTGGGTTTTGTCTACCCCAGACAAAAAGCATATTCTGAAATGACTTGATGCTTTTAATGACCATTCCTGAGTTGCATTTTAATCCCCGGAGCTGGGTGTTGGGGGACACCACAACTTCATCTCAACAGCATAATTCGAGTACAGGGAAATGGTGGTTCCCAGAGGAAAATCAGGAAGCAAAGACCACCAAGAATGGAATGGATGTTGGGCAGGCAAAAACAGGGTCCACTGTATACTTCAATCCTCTCAATCTTGTGCCTCCGAACATTTTTACATATAAAATTTGAAAGCACGTGTTCTTCTTCCACCACCCTAACCCTGATCCTAAACAAAACACACAGCCCTCCTGCTAGGGCTCCACTTCTCTTCTGCAGCTCTTCTTGCTAAATATATCCGTTTACAAAACCCTCCATTAGTTTCATGTCCGCCACTTTACTCGGGTGTGCTGGGCAGCTTCTCTAACGTCTGCTGACATGTCTCTAAGGATCATCATTCAGTGAAAGTCACTCAATCAATATCCTTTAACAGCACTGCTTTTGTGTGTGTATGGCCATTCCAGCAGCAAGAGAGTCCTACAGAGGTCATCAGAACCTCGCTGATGCATGTGGTCAAGTACCAGAGAGTCTCCACAACAGAGGAGCAGGCTGAGGCATTTCGGCGGCTCCATTCATCATGCAACTAACAGGTCATGTCCGGTGGGGTGATGCCAAGGAGACAGAAAGAGACACATTGTGAAAAATGTGTAGCAGAGCCTTTGATTTTTTTGTATTTACTACACGAGGCTGAGACTTGAAAGTGGATCTGATTTTCAGGATCTTGACAATAATTCTACCTTAAATTTCAAGGAAAGTTGCAATCTCTCTCTACTCTGCTGCTTGCCCGCTGTGCAGTAGGGAAAACTGAGATTTCCTGATGGGATCAGGTCCTTCTCTACCCATTTATGTCAAAGGAACTGAAAAATATTGCCTCAAAAATACTAAATTATCCATGGTTAATGCTCAGTGCAGAGTCTACAGTGAAGAGTTCAATTCCTGGGGGGTCTAATTAACTCCACTCCCTGGCCTTGGGCCCCACAACTTACTAATAAATTCTTACCAGTCATTTCATAAAGTATTATAGTATCACTTTGTCACAGTATGAATAAGTGAAGAAAGCATATTTAGGTTTGCGTATAAGGACTTACTCTGCTGAAAATGGGACTTAAGGTTTTTGATTTATTTATAGCAAGTTCAGGAATGTCATTTTCAAAGTAGAAAGAAATAGAGCATGATTCATGCATGGGCCGGTGCACAAGGTGCCTTAGAGGGTTAGGCAGAATCTCTGTCCCTCTTGTAGCTACAGCAAGAAGATGGATTCTTAAAAAAATGAAAAGAGTTTATTCTGATTTTTCTCTCTATTTCTATTTAGGACCTTTATCAAATGGCCCTGTAAGAATTATGCCACCTTTTGCAGAGTTCTAAATAATTTCTACATATCTGAAAACACCTATTCTTCCCAAATTGGATTATGTTACACATCTGACATGAGAATATAAATATGATCAAACACTGTTCTCACCATGATTAAGCATTTTTCTTGGAGTTGGGTTGGATTTGGATTAAATTTCAAATTCTTGACATACCATGTTAAAATTTTACAATTCCGTCCCGACCTGACATTCCAACCATAGCTATTAATGCAGTTATACTCTGGCCATTTCCCAAATATGCTATGTTCATTGGTGCCATTCTGACTTTACAAATGTTTTTAGTATTTTTGAGTGACCTTCTTTGCTGAATGATATCCAATATATGATTTCAATCATATAAAAATGTTACCTTTCTGGGAGGCCTTTCTAAATCTCTAAGCAGATGCTAGTTCCTCCCTATTTTCTCTGTGCCTCTCAAAAAAGGGACCATATAAAATTTTTTATTATGACTATTACTGTTATTACTACCAGACCTAGCTTTTGTCATTATGTGACTTGTAGCAAATTTTGCTTTGTTTATTTAATGCATACAAAAATGAATAACTTATATCTTAAAATTGCATGTTGTTAATATTCCTTCTTCTGTTCCAGTGACTTATTTTTCCTTCATTTTTCTCTTCCTTATCTCTTTTCTTCCTTCCTTTCTTCTTTCTTTCTTAACTTTTGTTCTCTAATTTAATATATTTATATATATTATATGCATAGTTTACTAAATGTACAGCCCTATAAAACAAAATAAAAATCCCTGTCCTCATAGTGTATCGATTTTGGTAGCATGAGACCTGCACCTCATGGAGAATGTTCAATAGGGAAATAGACTCTGGAGGAGAGTAAAGCAGAGAAGATTGACAGGGAGTGATTTTAAATAATGTGGTCGAAAAGGATTTACTGAGGTAGTTGCATTTGAACAAATTGCTGAAAGAGAGGAGGGAAACATCTACATCTGTCCGGGAGAGAAACAAGGGCCAGGGCGACAGCATGCCTGGTGTGCTGTGGAAAAACAACACAGGGTAGCCAGTCAGGCTGGAGTGGAGCAAGCAGAGAGCCTGATCTAGCTAACAGAGACCATTGTGATGCCACATCCTAGTTTTCCATGGTAGAAAGATGATATATGATTCAATCAGTTAGCTATTGCTGTGCAGCAAGTTATCCCCAAACCAGTGGCTGAACACAACAGCCCTTTCATATTTCTCATAAATCTGATGAGCTGAGCAGTCGTGCTGGTCCCGGCCAGGTTTGGCAAATATCAGCTGGGCTCACTCCTGTGTCTCAGGTCTGCTGACAAGTCAGTTAAGGGCTAGCAAATCTTGGATGACCGCTAATAAGATAACTTGGCTCTGAGATGAGTAGTCGCTCATCCTCCAGCAGACTATTGAATCCTTTCTCTCATGGTGCAGGCAGATATCCAAGTAAAAGAGAAGGAGCATGTACAGCCTCTAGACTTGGCACGCTGTCATTTCTGTCACATTCTGGGAACCAGCAAAAGTCACAAGACCAGCACCGACTAGCGGTGGGAGAATAGAATCCACTGCTTAATGAGAGGACTTGCGAAATCACATTGCAAAGGGCATGGATACAGAGATGAGAGAAGAACTTGTACTATTTTGGCAATAAATCTACCATAGTCTATGCTCTGGACACAGCTATTCATATCCTCTCGTGTAAAATCTTCACCCACCCACTCTCAAAACCCCCTAAAGTCTGATCTAATCATCTATCACATGCAAAATACAGCATCTCTTGATCTATTACACATCAAATGTGGCATCTCTTAATTCGAAAAGCTATGAATTAAAAAGATACTTTTTCTCCCATCGTCTCTCCCTGATATAAAATAGACAACAGTGATTAGGGAAAGGACAGCCCCAATAGACACTCCTATTCAAGAAGGGGAAGAATGTGAGGGTCGTACCAGTTCCCAGTACATAGAAATTCCAAAATCCTACTGGGCAGATGTCTCTGGATACCTAGACTCTTGGGATCGGGAGTGCTGGTTTACCAGGCTCCATTTCTCCCTGGAAGTATCACCCAGCCCATTGCTATTCACTGTTTTGGCCTGTGCCTTCTAAGATGTCTTTCCTTATCTGCTCTCTTTGGTCACTTATGAAGGAGGCATTTGAAAATATATATTTTGATATTCTCTCAAGCCACTCCCAGCCCATTGTAAACTCAACATCAAGAAGCTTTTTAAAATTATAATCAAGGAGGACATAATCTTTGCTTCTGTAACACCCTAAAAACTTGGTGGAATTTCTATGGATTTGATACAAGTCCACTCCAATAAATTAATTCAAGTTTGATAAATGCCACTTTCACACTTATTTTCAAGATAGGTGTATATGTTTATTCTTAATCTATACTACCTTGGGTGAGACAGATTATTGTGGGAAAATTCCCTTGAAAGTTTTCAGAAATCATTTTCTCTAGACAAAAGGGCATATTAATCAGGTTTCTCTAAGAAACATTACTAATAGGATTGTTTGTAAATATACACAGAAACAAATTTATTGTAAGGAATTAGTTCACATGATTATGGAGGCTTGTAAGCCCCAAATTTGCAGGGTAGGCCAACAGGCTAGGGACTCAAGAAAGAGCTGATTTTGCATTCAACTACAAAGCCCTTTAGCTGCAGAATTTCCTCTTGCTTAGGAGAGGTCAGTGTTTTGTTTCAGTCAGCCTTCGACTGATGGGATGAAGCCCACTCACATTATGGAGGGCAATCTGCTTTGCTCAAAGATCACTGATGTAAATGTTAATCACACCCCAAAATACCCTCTCAGAAACATGTAGGAAAATGTTGACCACATATCTGGCCACCTTGACACAGCCAAATTGACACATAAAATTAGCCTTCACAAGGGGTCTATTAGACAGCATGTTAATTCTTTAAGAAGTCTTAACAAAGGACCCCACTGCCAAACCCTTAAGTTAATATTTGTCCCCCAGGCTTCATCTGACTATGAAAAATTTTTTGCCAAGTGGGAAATTGGTAGATGAAAAATAATTTAATTTCTAAAGCATTCTTGGCTTTTCTATATTTCCTATAAATTCTGCTTGCAAACTGAATAGTTCCTTCATTAGCTCATTTTTTGGTAGTTGTCTGTATTATCTTTTTTTTTCTGAAAGTCTCATTACATATATATATTATATATATATGATTGTTAGATAAGTTTTCTGTTTTCCAAGTTACTGCAGATGATTGATTTACCAATAGTTTCACTACTGTAAAACATGTTGACATTTTTCCAGCCACTTATAACAATTTTTCCATCATCTTTCTAGATTTTCTTTGCTGTTTGGTCCCCAAGCCAGTGCTACATATTTTAAGTTTTTGTTATGACAGCACCTCCCATGTAGCTACCAAGTCCATATGTTAATTATTGCTGCACAATAAACCACCCCAAAATTTTGTGACTTAAAATAAAAACCATGTATTGTTATTTATGAAACTACAGATTGGTTGGCAATTTTGCTCATATGGGTCAGGTTCAGCTGGTCTAACCTGGACTTATATATCTGTGGTCTATAATTAGTTGGTATGTCAGTTCGGGAATGTCAAAGCAAAAGAAAAGTCACTGGACAAGAAGTTAAACAGGCAAAAAAGACTTTATTTAAGTCTGCTGCAATAGGGAGAGAAGGCAGAACTCAGTCTAAACTCAGCTTTGCAACAAAGGATGGGAGAGTTTTTTCGTTGTGGGTGAGCTGGTGGAAAAGTGCTGGAGGATGTTAGGGGCAAGTCATAGGTCATCTCTGTTTGCTAATTGGCTTTATCCAAAGGAAAAACAAATTTATCATACCTTTATGATAGGAAGTAGTTTTGTAACTTGGAGCAAGCCATGGAAATTAGGCTCCTACCACAGAGACTATGAGTTAAGGGCTCTATCCTCCTCAATTATTACATTTCAAAGGGTCCTCTAGAAAGAAAGTCCTGTGCTGCTAAATTGGCAAGAGGTTTTTAAAAAGCTTTACATTTCCAAGGAACTTAGCTGGGGTTGTCCTGCAAATAATTCTTCAGAAAACAATGTGTCCTTTTTTGTGACCTTTCCCTTCCCTGTGATTCTATGGTTCCCTAGAATCAAAGGCTGTTAATCAGGAGTGTTTTTCATTAGACCCTGAAACCAAGAATCAAAAACAGACATAACTCTATGATGATGCAATGAAACCACTGACACATCCTTCCCAAAACTATAATTTCAACTTCTTTTATTTTTCTTCCATGAAGGAGAATATGACAGTATAATATGATAGAATATTATCATATTCTCCTTTGTGGAAGGAGAAAAAGACTTTGGGATCTCTAAACAAAAGGTAAATCACGAGAACAATATTATTTATTACAAAACATCCGAAATGAGTGCTGTTCCACTTTGTCTTATTTAGAAATATTAAAGTTGCTAAAAGCTGGGAAAAGATGCCTTTTCAATCACTAAACATCATGTATTTAACTTGCACTTCTGGTTTATTATTTATTTCTTTTATAAGAGCAATTTCACATACTGCTGCTACCTCCCCTGTCTTTGCTGCCTTCATCTCGTCCGCCCTTTCATCAGTCAATCAATCCGTCTGTCTGACTGCTGCTCTTTTCCCTTCACTTTTCTCGTCGTTTTCTGTCTCAGAAAGAGAATCTTCTAACTCAATAGGGTAAGTGATAGGTGATCTAGAAAATTATCTTCTTAAAGGTATTGAATTATTTATTTTTTTAAATTTATTTCAGGATATTATGGGGGTACAGATGTTTAGGTTACGTTTGTTGCCATTACCCGCCCCCAAGTCTGAGTTTCAAGTGCGTCCGTCCCTCAGATGGTGCACATCGCACTCTTTGTGTATGCATATACCCGTCCCCTCCTCCCCCCTCCCCCTGCACGATATCCAATAGATGTTATTCTTATATGTGCACTTATGTGTTGATCAGTTAATACCAATTTGATGGTGAGTACATGTGGTGCTTGTTTTTCCATTCTTGGGATACTTCACTTAGTAGAATGTGTTCCAGCTCTATCCAGGAGAA
>CAUYSK010060229.1:0-32251 GCA_963575035.1 Avahi laniger
AATTAATTTCTTTCTATTTTTGGTAGAGATGGGGTCTCGCTCTTGCTCAGGCTGGTCTCGAACTCCTGAGCTCAGAACGATCCGCCCACCTCAGCCTCCCAGAGTGCTAGGATTACAGGCGTGAGCCACCGCGCCCGGCCAATTTTTAAATTTTTTATAGGTTGTTACCCATTGTAGGTCGTTACCCAATTGCCCCACATTGCTTATCGAATAATCCCTCTTTTCACCACTGATTTGAAATGCCACCTTAAAAATCCTAATTCCCACAACAAACAATGAAAAAAAAAAATGAAAAAATGGACAAAGGACTTGAACAGACATTTTTCTAAAGACACATGCTACAACATTAATGAACCTTGAAGAAATCATGCTAAGTGAAATAAGCCAGTCACAAAGGCACAAATGTTGTATGATTCCACTTACATGAGGTTAAGTAGTCAAATTATTAATAACAGAGACAGAAAGTAGAATGGTGGTTGCCAGGGGTTGAGGGGAGAAGAGAGTGGGGAGTTATTTTTAAATGGGTACTGACTTTCACTTTGAGAAGATGAAAAAGTTCTGGGGCTTGACGGTGGTGATAGTTGCATAACAATGTGCATATGCTCAATGCTACCGAACTACATACTTAAAAATGGTTAAAATGGTAAATTTTGTGTTATGTATATTTTGCCATAATAGCAAAAATCAGTTTTAGAAAGTTAAATTTTTTGTAAAGTCTGGAAACAGCAGGAAAAGGGTGAAATTCTAATGCATAAACATTAATTTTGCAATGCAAATCGTATTTTTTTGATAACTGAAGCCTTTATGTTTATTTCAATAAAGCCAAATTCAGTAAACTATTTTCAGCCAGGGATTAGTCAGAACTAAAAGGTTGGACTGTTTTCCTTCAGAGACTGAATGTTTTTCTTGCCTGCAATAGGCCAGTGTGTTCCAAACAGAGTAAATGGAATTGCCCTCAGAAAAAGAAAATACTAGTTCCCCTGTATTTTGGGGCCTATTTCTAGACTTTCTATTATTTTTCTCTTATCTCTTTATTTATTTATATGCTACCAAGCCATTCCAATTACAGAAACATTTAAATATGTTTTAATAACACATGGGGTTAGATTTCCTCTTATAAAATAAAAGCTATTCATTGCAGTATTGTGGTGATAGCCAAAGAGTGAAAACCATTTAAATGTCCTTCCACGTAGGACTTGACTGTGTAATTGTGACCCATGTGGAATAATACCATAAAGAATAATGGAGAAGCTTTAATGTTTAACATGGAATGATCTCCAGGACATATGGTTAAATGAACAAAAAAAGCAAGAAGACAGAAGACTACATATGATTTATGGCTGAGTGCAGTGCCTCAGCCTACCAAAGTGTTAGGATTACATACATGAGCCACCGCGTCTGGCCAAATCATTATAATACACAGCTTTCCCAAAGGAATAATACTCCTTTCTCTCTCCATAGGCAGTGAGGTGAAAATTTATAAGCTATGTTTCAGATGCAAAAAAATTGTATTATATTATAACTCATTTTGTTCTCAAGCCCCTGTCTGGGTGAGTACAAGAAAAAAATTTATATTGCCAGGGAAATGTAAGTCAGTCTTCTGTTTAAACACAGTCTCTTTCAGTCCATGCCAATTTCTTTGTGGTAGATAATCAATCTATTCAAAGTCTAAACTTCTACCAGGCTGTCTTTCTACTTTGAAAATGCCTCCCCTCCCAATCCTCCTTCCCAAGTGGCATCAGTTGAGGGGAAGTTCATGCATCCTCAAAGGAGGGTGAGAGAGAAGCTTTAGTTCTTGTGCTGTCTGCTGTGTCAAGGAAAAGACTGCAGCACAATGTGGCTTGGCTATTCCGGGCCTTGACATCAGTCTTGGAGGCCACAGATGTGTGCCTTGTCCAGCATGATTGCTTTAGGCACTCTGTCAACATCGGCTGCTAAATTCTTGGTTCCTGTTCCTGCCTTGGTCTCTCGTTGTAAGGTCCCCGTAACATGCACCTTTTACATTTTAACCCCAGGCCTCCTTTGGGATTTCAGTTCTCTTAGCATTTCCACATGCTCACTGAGGCTTGTGTAAACTTTGGATTTTTTTACAAAGATCTGCAGTTATTAATATTAGGGAAGGAAGGCACTATCTTGGACCCATTTGCCTAGAAACTTCCTCAACCATTTTTCTAAACTAGCACTTGGGTATAACCATGTTTCTCTGCCCTTTGCAGAATGAAAGTGTTTCCTAAGGGGCTTTCAATTTCTTGTTTTATGCACTGAGAAGTCAGGAGGAAGCAACACTAGCCTGAGAGTCCCCCAATCTTACGGATGTTACTTCCTAGAGCATGAACCTGAACTCTCAAGTCTGCCCCTTTTTCCTCTTTTGTTTGTCTTTCCTTGAGTCTTGGAATTGCTCTGTAAGTTCCTTCTCACGACTTGGATCTTCTCTACACACTGGCTTACTGTAAAACTCAATTTTCCAACATCTAAAAGCTCTGCTTTTAATATATGAAAGAATGGTTTTAAAATTCCAACGTCCTTTTTTCACAATAAAGCCTGACTTTCCAGACTATTTTCTCACTATAGGTTTTTAAATCCTATTTTGCTATGTAAAATCTGAAAATTGACTCTTTCTTCCTCTCTGCCATTCTCTCCAGAGCAAACTGATGTGCTTCAGAATTAAGAAAAGACAAAACAAAACAAAAACCCAAGAAGATTAAATCACATCTGATGGAGTAGGAAAAAGGAAAGCACATTAACATAGTTTTAAAAGGATTACTAGAGCTGCCTCATGAAAGCCCATGAAACACTTTTTTGCTAATTTTAAAAAGGCAGCTCTTCCTCTCAGTGAATGCAGCCCACACCAGGACTTTCAACTTCGTGCACTGTGTGTGAGTAACCGGCATAATTATACACAGTCATCCTGGATAGGACCCAGGTATCATGTATACGTATTGCAAAATTTTCCCCAGCTGTAATGGACACCTGACACTTTTTTTTTTTTAATCTACTCTTTCCAGAAACTTCCCACGCCAACCTCAGTTTGGTTCAAACAGTTCTGCCACTGCTGCTTGCACATGCCTCTACTGCCAAAGGCAATGAGTGGAAAAAGATGAAATTCAGGTTCGACTAATCGTATTTTCTTTTTGAGGAGTATGGGTTTGGAACTGAAGGATTTCAGTCTCAGACTGGGCTTCTTGAATGAAGTAGAGGAAAAACCTGGGAGCTAAATTTGCCATGCTCACCACCATTTAGAAAGGGCAGCAAAGAAAGTCTTTTGGCAAACAAACAAGACATTAATTGACAATACTGCCTGGGTTCCTGCTGGCCTTACAAAGGATTGTTCCAGTACTTTCTTAGGATTGATTGTATTTCTATTTTTGGGTTCTGTGATTTAAAGTCTGAATTTTCATAAAAGAAATCTTTTTCTTTTTGTCTCCCTTGTCCCTCATTATTACTAGCTTGAGTTGTTTACTGGAACTTCCAACTGAAGAAATACTAACTTTACATGGATTGTCATTTGTCTTTGGAATTTTTTTTTTTTTTTTGAGATGGCATCTCACTATGTGGCCCAGGCTGGAGTGCAGTGGCTATTCACAGGCACAGTCAGAGAACGCTACAGCCCTGAACTCCTTGGCTCTGGCAGTCCTCCTGCCTCAGCCTCCAGAGTAGCTGGGACGACGTAGAATTTTTTTTGTTTGTTTGAGACAGGGTCTCACTCTGTCACCCCAGCTAGAGTGCAGTGGTATCATCATAGCTCACTGCAACATCGAACTTCTGGCTTCAAGCGATCCTCCTGCCTCAGCCTCCCGAGTAGCTGGGACTACAGACATGTGCCACTAGGCCCAGCTAATTTTTCTATTTTTTGTAGAGACAGGGTCTTGCTCTTGCTCAGGCTGATCTCCAATTCTTGAGTTTAAGCAATCCTCCTGCCTCGGCCTCCCAGAGTACTAGGATTATAGGCGTGAGCTACTGTGCCCTGCCTACATAGAACATTTAAATGTGTTTTGTTTAGTAGCATTTGTCAGAGTTCAGTCAGGAAAAGGGAAATTACTCTAGATATTTCAAACAGTAAGAGATTTATAAAACTTGGAAGGACTGGAGGGACAAAATTCAGAGAAGGCATCGCTGGCTCCCAGTTCATCACCAGGTTCAGGGAATGAGGTACTTGTTATTGCTGGCCAGGTTAACTGCTCCAGAATCTGCTCTGATTGTAACAAATGCTTACAGTATCTTACTGAAGTTGAGAAAGGGAGGTGGAGGAGGAGATGTTGATTCAGCAGCTTCCAAAATTAACAAGAGAATAGCTCATCCAAACCATACTACAAATATTACAGCTTCTGGAAAAGAAGAAAAACCAATATGAAATTTCACTGAAAGGCTTTATTTTTCTCCTGGGCCCCCACCCAGGCACCTTGAATTTTTAGACATTGCTAATTTTTAATTATTTCATGATAACAGCTTGCTCCACACTAAAATAACCTTGGCATTCTCCAGTGGTTTGGCTTAAGGTATCTAAAAAAGATCTTTTCCCCTATGCTAAATTAATAATCAGATCTGCTTGAAAACTGGTCTGTGGGTCTTTTCTGTGACAAATATCATGACTGTGCATAAAAGGATTTCTACCATCAATTATAATAAAATTTGAAGGAGGGGTCATAATTTATCTGTCCCCTGAAATCCTCTCGCTTTGTGTGGGCTTTGCTAAACAGATCAGAATGCTCCATTAATCTTCCTTCTCTTTCTGGGGAATTCCTGGATAGTAACATTAACTGGAAAAGAAGCAAAGAGGAAATAATTGAGGGTTGCAGAATCCTAGAACGTCAGTCCTTTATATGGACTGAATTGTGTCCCCCAAAATTCATGTGTTGAAGCCCTAACCCCCAATACTTTCAAAGAGGTCAGTTAAAATGAGGCCCTTAGATTGGGCCTCTGATCCAATATGACTGGTGTCTTACATCAGGGATGTGGGTGCACAGAGGACGGGCCCTATGAAGACACAGCAAGAAGACGGCCATCGACAAACCAAGGAGAGGCCTCAGGAGAAACCAAATCTACCAACACCTTGATCTTGGACTTCCAGCTTCCACAACTGTAAGAAATAAATATCTGTTGTTTAAGCCACCCAGTCTGAGATGTTTTGTTATAGGCAGCCCTGGCAGACTAATACAGATTGTGGTACTGTGACGAGAGGAGCTGCTGTAACAAACACTACAAATGTGGAAGCGGCTTTGGAACTGCCTAATGGGTAGAAGGTGGACAAGTTTTGAGGTACATGCTAGAAAAAGCCTAGATGGCTTTGAAGAGACTGTTGGTAGGAATATGAACTTCCAGCCTCCAGAACTGTGAGAAATAAACTTCCGTTATTTAGCTGGGTGTGGTAACACACACCTGTAGTTCCAGCTACTCGGGAGGCTGAGGCAGGAGGATCCTTTGAGCCCCGGAATTCAAGTTCGGCCTGGGCAACATAGGGAGACCCCATCTTTCTAAAAAAAGAAAGAAAAAAAAATTCTATTATTTAAGCCACCCAGTGTGTGGTATTTTTATAGCAGTCTTAGCAGAGTAATATTAATACATTTCTCCCTCCCCTTTTTTGTGTAGAGGAGAAGGTGAGCATGTCACATAGTGGTGGTGGTGGTATGGAGTGCAGGGAGGTGTGAGACCCCTGGTTGCTTTCCACTATATCACATTGCTACTCTACATTCTAGTTTGCTGACCACCCACTTTCAATTTAGCGTCCTGGGATGCCATGTTGGGAATTAATGCTGTGAAAGTCTGAGGTTTTCTAAGTATGCAGTCTCGCTCTTTGTGTGTCAGACAACAAGATCAGCAATTATGTACCAAAATAGTTCAAATTATGATTTTGCCTGGCACATCTCTTAATCCCTCGGAAGTAAGGTCTTTATGATTGTCAGCAATCTGCTATTTCAGATGAAATACATGAAATTTCAATTTCTCTTCATGTATATGTGCAGAATTTGCAGTTACAAACTGTTTTTCCTGACAAAATTGATTAGCCTAACTAGACATCCATGAAATGAAAGGTACAAAGGCTGATTTATAATTTGAACCCTAGGAATACATCACTAAGTGTAATACAAATACTGTTATTCTTTACTCTGTTGGGATTTCTTTGAAAGACATTTCATTATAATTTATTTGAACAAAATCCACAGGAAAATACTAAATAAGGACTATAAAAATGCACATTATAGGAGACACATTGGACTTTAAAATGTTAGCATAACACTGTTAATTTACTTGCACAACATTTACCTGTAATTCTTAATGTTAACTCTTGACCATTTAGTCACTTTTATTACTTGGAAACACAAGCTGTGCCCTATCCTTTAGGATGATGTGATTTTTCTTCATATGTTGAAGGCAACAAAGACATGTAATTTTTTTCCTTTTCTTTAATATTTATTTGAAGCAAAGGATTTTTCTCCTGCCTGCACTTTCTTTGGTCAGCTTCATTGTGGTATGACTTAGTTTCAATAAAACTCGCAGATTTCAAGTGTGCAATTCTGTTTGACAAATGTATACAGTTATGTATAGTCATGATCTAGAACATTTCCATTACCTCTAAGAGTTCACTTGTGTCCCTTTGGAGTTACCCCACAACCACCATTCTGGCCTCTGGCAAAGACTGATCTGATTTCTATTAGTGTAATTTTGCTTTTTCTAAAATTTCATGTAAGTGGTATCCTACAGTATGTAATCTTTTACCATGTCTGGCTTCTTTCACTTTGAATAATGCTTTTCAGATCCATCCACATTGTTTGGTGTATCAGTTTCTTCCTTTTTAGTGCTCAATGATATTCTACTGTATGAATATATGACAATTAGTATATGTAAATGAACATAAGATTCTTTTCAGGTTTTGTCTATTTTCAATAGTGCTCCTATGAACATTTGTTTATAAGTCTCCATGTATACATATGTTTTTATTTTTCTTGGGTAAATACCTAGGAGTGAAATTGTAGGATCATAAATGTGTGTTTACCTTTATGACCAAAGTGGCCTTAACATTTTGAGCTCTCACTAGCAGTGTGTGAGAGTTGCAGTTGCTCCCAATCCTTCACAATACTGGTGTTATTAATCTTTTAAATTTTAGCCATTCTACAGGGTGTGTTGTTGTATCTTGCTGTGGTTTTAATTTGTATTTACTTAATGACTAATGATGTTAAGCATCTTTTCTGTGTTTATTTGCCAATGTCTGTCTTTTTTGGTGAAGTATCTGTTCAACTCTTTTTGCTTGTTTTAAAAAACTGGTTTGGCATCTTATTGAATTTAAGAGTTCTGTATACAATTCCTTTATCAAGATATTTGTTTTGCAGATATTTTCTCCCAGGTTGTGTTTTGCCACCATGCCTCCTCCTCTTCCTCCTTCTCTTTCTTTCTTTTTTTTTCTTTTGTCACTAGGATTAGGATGTGTCTTAGTGCAGGCACTGGGGCTTGTCCATTTTGCTTTTGATGTGTAAAGCCGATACTTGAGCAATGACACAAGGAAGTTGATAGCCAAGTGGATATTGTACACAAGCTCATCTGTCATTTTCACTGGTCAGCGGCCACTGACAGACACAGCACCTTCATCTGGAACTTGACTGTGGACTTTACCTCTGCTTGATCAGAGACTCTGAGGCCAAAAAATCATCATACTTCTCATTCAGCTTCTCGACTAGCTTCTTATTTTTGTTGAGTTTCTTCAGCGCCGGGATGTCCATGTGGTGGATATCCATAGCCTTGGCCTTGTCACAGTGCTGCTGTTACCCCGGGACACACACCAAGAACTTGGGGCAGAGAGTGGATTCAAGCCTGATGGTTCCCAAGAACCGACTGCCTTACTTAGGGTCATGGTTCTTCAGTGAGATCTGCAGCTCCACCATTTGCAAAAAATTCTGGCACTTGTGCGAGTGTGGTCGGAGACTTTGCTGCTCATGGTGCCCTTTCATTTTCTTACCAGTGTTTTTTGAAAAACAAATGTTTTAAATTTTACTGAGACCCAATTCATCATTTTTTATTTCTCATTTCATGTTTTTATGTCCAATTTAATCTTTGCTTAACCAAACTGCACTAACATTTTCTCTTGTTTTATTCCAGAAATTTTATAGTTTTATCTCTTTCATTTAGGTTTATGACCCATTTGAATGTGGTGTGGTAAGGGATTTTGACTCTCAAATTAAAATTTTTTTTAGAAGGTAATTTGAAAAAAAAGAGAAACAAACAAAAAAAGAAATCCACATCACTGCACAAATTTGTGTAGGGACATAATTTGTCTCTACTCCCTCACTTTCAACCAGTTAAACTGAAGGAAGTACAGAAATCTGCAAAACAAGTATCCCGATAAAGGAATTGTATGAAGAACTCTTAAACTCAATAATAAGATGCCAGACAGTTTTTTAAAACAAGCGAAAAGATTTGAACAGATACTTCACCAAAGAAGACAGGAAGTACAGATAGAATTTATATGTGTTACCCAGCCTAGTTACTACTGGAAGCCTGAAAATTTCTTACTTTTCCTCATTGTAACTTGTGTTATGCCCTCTTTTTCATTTCTAATAAGGATTATCTGTATCTTTGTTAATTTTACCATTCAAACATTTATAGCTTAACTTTTCTGCTTGCTTCTTTGGTCTCTGATAGGGATGTGTTAAAATCTTCTATTTATACCTGTTGATATGTTAATATTTCTTTGTAAAGTTTTTGCTTTATTAATTGACAGGCTGTGATGTTTACTGCTAAAAAGTTATAACTATATTTTATTGATGAATTGTTCCTTTTATTATTATTGAATATCCCTCTATTCTTTATTTTTTGGCCTTGATTCTAATTAACTTGGTATTATTATTGCTATAACATTTTTCTTCAGGATGATATTTCCCTGGTAAATATTTTTCCATCCTTTTATTTCAAGGATGGTTTTGTCTTATAGGTCTCTTATAAGCAAAATATAGCTGCATTATTATTATTATTTTTTATTTTGAGACAGAGTCTCACTCTTTTGCCCTGGCTAGAGTGAGTGCCATGGCGTCAGCCTAGCTCACAGCAACCTCAAACCCCTGGGCTCAAGTGATCCTCCTGCTTCAGCCTCCCGAGTAGCTGGGACTACAGGCATGTGCCACCATGCCCGGCTAATTTTTTCTATTTTTAGTTGTCTGGCTAATTTCTTTTTTTAATTATTATTTTTAGTAGAATCGGGGTCTCACTCTTGCTCAGGCTGATCTCGAACTCCTGACCTCAAGCGATCCTCCCGCCTCAGCCTCCCAGAGTGCTCGGATTACAGGCGTGAGCCACGGCGCCCGGCCTGTGTTCTTAGCCACTGTACCACACAGGCTTCCAGGGCTCCTATAGGCAGATCACAGGTCCCTAGGTTGAGGTGACAGATACAGGGGCACAACCTCCCTCCCCCACGATGTCACACTCAACTACACGCACTTTTGCAAAGCTGCATGGCGGTCACACGGCATGGTCACGCAGTGATGCACACAGCACATGACGCTGGGTTAAACAGGTATAACCGCATAGATCGAGTCAGGTGTGTGAACTACAGTGGCCGGAACACAGCAATGGCCTCGTACAGACGGGAAAGCCCACTCGCCGCAGCGCAGCAAACCACGCAAATCAACCGCACAAATCAACCACCCGAGCATCCCATGTGCGTGTCATGTGGGCATGCAGACCTACAAGCACACCTGCGTGGAAGACCGTGACACTCTGGGACGTGCATGCTTCTTCCACGCACCCTCCCCCCCCCCCCGCACACACACACACTGCCATGGGCCGCATTGTGTCCCCTCTCCCCAGATTTATGTTAAAGCCCTGCCCCCCAGTGTGATGGTATTTGGAGGTGAGACCTGTGGGAGGCAAAAGGGGTTAGGTGAGGTTGTGGGGGGGGGGTCCTCGTGACAGGATTAGTCCCCTCTTGAGAAGAGGAAAAGAAACAGAAGCAAACCCTGCCGGACCTCAGCCTTGGACTTTCCAGCCTCCAGAACTGTGAGAAGTAAGTTCTGTTGTGGAAGCCTCCAGTCTCTTGTATCCTGTATGGCAGCCCGCGCAGACTAAGACGCCCCCCAACCCCACCACACCCCTTCGTTCAGAGGACATACGTGTCCAGGAGCCAGGCCCAGAGCGTTTGTGCTGTGGTCACCATGTCAGCGCCTGGCGGGGAGGGGATGCGGGTGATTCCGGGATCCTTCAGCCGTCACCTTTTCCCACCTCCCCAGGGAATCTCTGGGCAGAGGCAGCCACAAAGGCCCCCCTCCGTGCTGGGCTCTGAGACCCTGCTCTGAAACCGTAACCCCGGGCCCAGTTTCTCAGTCTGGGCGCTGCTGGCGTTTCTGATGGGTAGTCCCTTGTTGCAGATCCAGCCCCGTGCACCGTAGGATGCTTCGAGCTTCCCCAGCCTCTGCCCGCCAGGCGCCAGTAGCACCCTTCCACCAGGCTGTGACAACCACGAACACCCCAGACATCATTCAGTGTTCCCCGGGAGAAGAAGTCAGTGTTAGCAACACCCCGAGTGAGAGAGAGGCAGGGAGATGGAGAGATGGAAACTTCTAGAGCAGGAGAAAGTGAACGGCAGAGACAGATGAAGGCACATAGAGACGGAGACACAGAGAGACTGATACGGGGACACCAAGGCAGAGGCAGACAGAGCCAAAAAGCCAGAACGGGGGTGATGGAGACACAGGCACACGGAGTTCTCAGGGTCAGTGAGTCTGAAAAGTACCGAGACAGAAATAAAGGCACCCACAGCAAACACTCGGGGTACAGCCCGTGTGCCCGGACATTGTCCTGTGCACCTGACATGCAGTGACTCACTTTGATAGCAACCTCACCTGGTAAGTCCTGTTATTATCCCCATTTTACAGAGGACAGCAGAGACACAGAGAGGTTAAGTAAATTGCCCAAGGTCACACAGCAGGCAAGTGAAGGAGTTGATATTGGAACCCAGGCAATCTGGCACCAGTGTCTGTGATCTTAAAACCTCACTATACACTGAGTCAAAGGGACAGTCTGAGACACGGAGGGAGAGAGACACATTCAGTGAGAAAGAGACAAGAAAGAGGCTGGGACCCAAAGAGAGAGATGGGAGAGGAACAGACCAGCGGCTTGGGGGTGGAAGAACGCAGGGCTGCTCATCTGGGTGGCTCTGGGCTCTTGGGGCCTGCGCTGAGCTGGGCTCCTGCCTGCTGCCACCTCCTCGGGGACCCCCATGGGGCTACGGCCATGCCTAGCCTGGGCTGGCCTGCCCCTGGGGCTGACAAACACGTTCCCTAGTCAGCAATCTCTCAGGCACGCTCCCCTGGGCTGCCCTCGTTCTAACACGATGAGGTACCTGGAGTTGGGGCCTGAACAGGGACCCACAGGGAGACCCCTAAACCATTCCTGGGGCCCACTGTCCTGCGCTCTCAACTCCCTCTGCCTTTTGGGGGGACTCCTGTCTCTCGTGCTCCGTCTCCAGGTGTCTAATTCTCTTTGCTACCTCTTTCTCCTCAGCCTCTTCTCTCGCTGACTTTCTGGTTTTGTCTCTTTGCCTTTGAAACTCTGTCCGTGTCTTGTAATGACCCAAAAGGCCCCGCACGACCCTGCTCCCATCACCGCCCTCACTCGGCTCTGGCTACACTGGGTCCCTGGTTCACTGTCCTTTGAATTTGCCAGGCGTGTTCCCACTCACCTCAGGGCCTTTGCACTGGCTGTTCCCTCTGCCTGCTACGCTTTTCCTCCGGATTCCCAGATGCACGCCTGTCTCTTTCCTTCACGTTCTTCAAATCTTGGCTCCAGTGTCCCATTCTTGGTGAAGCCTCCCTTGACCACCTTATTTTTTCCTTTTTAAAAAAATTGGAGTGGAATTCACATACAGTAAAATTCACCCTTTTGAGTGCACAGTGCTGCAAATTTTGACAAATGTGTGTAGTCTTATAACCGCCACAGTCAAGATACAGAACTTCCCATCAGGCCTCAGAATTCTCCTGTGTCTGCTCTAAAGTCACTCGCTCACACCTCCGCAGTCCCTGGCAACCACCGACCTGTCTTCTGCCCCTGGAGTTTGTCTTTTTGAGAATGGCACGCACGCAGCACGTCGCCGTCTGAGCCCGACCTCTCACGCGTGGCACAGCGCGCCTGAGATTCACATGTTGGGTGTGTCAGTGGCTTGTTCCGCCTTTACGGTCGTGTGGAAGTGCCACCGTTTACTTACTCCCTCACCGGTTCCTGGGACACGTGTCTCCTTTTTGACACTGCAAACTCCCCTCTCCCCGATCGTCATTATTTAGTTTATTATATATGATTTATATTAATATACAAGATATTAACATACCTATTGCATGTCTAATTTATTACATAATTTATTATGTTATTGGACTTACTTTCTATTGCCATGTCTCTCAACTACAACAGGAACAACAGTCTTCGCCAGTTCGGTTCACTGGTTAATCCAGAGTAAATACTAAACGGTACTTAACACATAGTAGGTACTTGAGAAACGTGTTGAATGAATGAAAATGAATGAATGAATGGTGTCTGACTCCGTCACTGTGTCCCTCAGTCTGGGCTTCTCTCTGAGCATAGTGTCTGTCTGGCTCTGTTTCTGTCTGTCTTTGAGACAGACAACTCTCTCCCCCTCTCTCCCTTTCTGTTTCTCTCTCTCTCTCTCTCTTTCTCTCTCTCTCTCTCCCTCTCTGTCCATCACTCTTTCCTGTCCCTTTTAGTAGATCTCTCACTGTGTCTCTGCTTGTCTCTGGAGTGTGATTGGGGTCCTGCCTGGAGTTGGGGTCTGGAGTTTGGGATCTAGAGCAGAGGCGTGGAGTCTGGAGTCTGGGCGTGGAGTCTGGAGTCAGACTTCGGGGTCTCCAGCTTGTGCTGTGGAACCCAGAGCCTGGAACCTGAACCCTGGGTCTTGGCATTTGGGGTCAGGCATCATCTGGAATCTAGACCAGAGCTCAGCAAACTTTTTCTGTAAAGGCCCAGAAAGCGGTAATGTTAGGCTTTGTGGGCCAGACAGTCTCTGCTGCAATTACTCATTTTTGCTGTCCCAGCACAAAAGCAGTCACGGACAACACGCAAATGAAGGGACCATGACTGCAAAGGTTATTTCCAAAACCAGGCGGCAGCTGGGTCTGGCCTGCAGGTGTGACGCGTTTAACCTTCATCAACCCGGAACCTGGAATGTGGGGTCTAGGAAGGGACGTCTGGGTTCTAGAGTCCAGAGACTGGTCCAAAGCCTGGAACTTGGGGCCGCCAGTCTGACCTCAGAGAATACGGATTGCAGAGTCGAGAGCCTGAATTTGGTGACTGAGGTCTTGAATTTGGAGATAAGATCATTGGTAGGTGGGTCACCAGGGACTGACATAGCCACCATGGCAAGTGTCACTTTATGGAACATTGGATAATCATGAACAGCCATACAACAGAGAAAGAGAGAGGCCTTCCCTTCCCACCATTGGGGCCTCCCACCTGCTCCCTGGGGTTGGACGTGTTTATACCCAACCAGCTGAGGTCCGGCGTCATCTCTAGGGGGCGATCCGGACAATCCGTCCTTTCTTCAGAGCAAGGCGTGCCGCAGGGGCCCAAGTGTCACCGTTCTGTCATTGTAAGTGTCCTCTCCCGGCAGAGGAGGCTGCTTGTAGAACCATCTGAGACAAAGTTAGTGACCAAGTTCATGTCTATCCAAGTCAACTTAATATGACTAAAACGACCTGTTTATTCATCGGCTAAGGTCATAGGACCTGTCCATCCTTCCCCTAGATCCTATGAAATGTTAATGCTTTATATTTTTTTCTGATCATTATAGTTAAAATACACTGAAAAATTAAAAAGCGAATGTACTCAAACTTACCATACTAAGTTTAAATATTTTATTTATACCCCAAAAGAATTTATTATAATTTTACATATTTGGCTTTAATGGAAGCAAATCATCACTAATAGTTTTTATTAAAACTATTAACTTACAATGTGTGATTTAGGAAAAAACAAACTTTCTCTCTCCTCCTAAACTCCCAGCACTCCAGACTTTCGTGACCAGATGTGTGGGGTTTTCTCGCGTCAGCCAAATCTCCGACACCAGCTGGGTGTCCTGCAATTCAGGTCAATTCCGACCCTAGGTGGAGTTAGCGCAGGCCCCGCAGGTTAAGGGCTCAATCCCACAAGGCCACCCCCACTTCGGACGCCAATCACAGTGCCAGGTTGTCACTTGTACTGCCAGCCATCGGCTATAAATTGGAGTTTTCACCACCTCTTGCTCTGGTGCAATCATTTGCTAGGAGGACTTGCAGAGCTCAGGGGACACTTGCCTACGTTTCCTGGTTGATTATTTAATAAAAGATAGGATCAAAGTTTGGACAACCAGATGAAGGGAGGCACAGGGCAAGGTCTGGGGGGTCCTGAGTATAGGAGCTTCTGTCCCCTGGAGTTGGGGTACACCACCCTCCCCTGCAAGGTAAATGCCTTCGCCAACCTGGCAGCCATCCTGCACTTTGCAAACACCTAAAAATGTCATGATTTTGTAATAATAAATGTTTACGCCCATGCTCATGGGTCTGCAGAGAGGCTGGGTGTTTGCTGGGCTTTGCTGAGCTTGGCTCCGGGTTGCGGTGGTAAGTGCGGGTCTGCCCCACGTGCCCTCGTGCTGAGACCCAGGCTGTGCGCGCAGTGGCTCCTTGGAGAACCCTGCTGCTAGGAGCACAAGAGAAGGAAGCAGAACAAAGGCGCTTCAGGACACACTGTCCCTTCTGCCAACATAACATCAATTGGCCGAAGCAAGTGACAGGCCAAGCTCGACTTCAGTGGAAGAAATGAACTACAGCCACTCCAGAAAGGTCCTGCAATGTCACATGGCAAAGGATGAGATGAGTCACTTTAATGCCAGGGATGAGTTAAAAAGCAGGAGTAACAATTACCTTATGCTGTGGCAACCTCACTTCTGGGCACACAGTTGACCCTTGAACAACACGGGTTTGAACTGTGTGGCTCTACTTATGTGTGGATTTTTTTTTTTTTTTTTTGCCTCTGTCACCCCTGAGACAGCAAGACTGTCCGCTTCCTCCTCCTCAGCCTACTCAACCTGAAGATGACGAGGGTAAAGACCTTTAGGATGAGCAATCCACTTCCATGGAATGAATAGAAAATATATTTTCTCTTCTTTACGATTTTCTTAATAACACTTTTTCCCCTGGCTTGCTTCATTGTACAAATATAGTATATAATATGTCTAACATGCAAAATATGCATCAATCAACCATTTATGTTATTGGTGAGGCTTCTGGTCATTAGGCTAATAATAGTAAGTTGAGATTTGGGGAAGTCAAAAGTCACACATGGATTTTGTACCTAGCAGTGGGTCAGCACCCCCACCCCCTATGTTGTCTAGGGGTCAACTGTATACCCAAAAGAACTAACCGCAAGGACGTGAACAGATATTTACACACCCACGTTCATGGCAGCATTATTCACCATAGCCAAAAAGTGGAAACTCAGTGTCCACTGGGGGATGAACGGATAAACAAATTGTGGTATATACCTGCAACGGAATATTATTTGGCCTTAAAAATGTGCACAGATAGCAGTAACATTCATCAGGTGTTGGGCAGGTGTGAGGGGATGGAGATATTCACACCTAATGGGTGCAGTGCCCACCATCTGGGGGATGGACATGCTTGAAGCTCTGACTCCGGTGGGGCTAAGGCAATATGTGTAACCTAAACATTTGTACCCCCGTAGTTTGCTGAAATAAAAAAAATGTTTAAAAAAAGAAAAAAAGAAAGGAAAGAAATCTGACACGTGCTACAACAGGGATGAACGTTGAAAACATGCTAAGTGAAATAAGCCAACCATGAAAGGACAAATATTGTCTCATTCTACCAGAAGAGGTACTTAGAGTAGTCAAATTCGTAGAGCCAGACAGCGGGATGGTGGATGCAGGGCCGAGGGGAGGGGCAACGGGGAATTAGCTTTCGTGGGTGGAGAGTTTCAGTTTCGCAAGACGAAAAAGTTCCGAAGATGGATGGTGGTGTTGGTGGTCTGATACCGGAAATGTGCTTAATGCCACTGAACTGTACACTTGAAAATGGTTACAGTGCTGAATTTTATACTATGTATATTTTTCCAAAATAAAAAATAAATTTAAAAAAAGCAGGAGCAATGAGCCGGTTGACCACTGTTCACAGAGAGATAAAAGCAATGCAGTGTGCAAGCGGCACCCCAAGGGCCCTAGAGGGTGGCCACCGGGTCACATGTTGCTGTGAGATGTCGTGCAAACAGCGGTGGCTGCTTCCTGATTCCAATCTCAGCAGGTTTTACCCGTTCAGACTATTCTCGGCCATGGATTCCAGACGGCGGTGGAATATGTCTTATCAGCTCTCCATTCCCTGACAGCTCAGAGCATCACATCGATAAGGAAGTTTGACAGAAAAACAGCAAGGGCCACCTGAACGTAAGTTCCATGTCCTGTAACGTCTCCAACTAGTTCAGGAATGTCTAAGGGTCTTTCTGGGTGGGGGGTGAGGCAGGTGGGGGGGTGGCAGGAATGGGAGAGCTCATCCCAGACCCGATCCCGACCTTGCTTAGCTCATCCCAGTGACTTTCTTTCATCCGGTCCAGGTTTGGGTGTCAGCCCCTGGGCTTGCCTAAACCTTAGCTCCAGGGGCTACCTAAACTTTGGGTAGCTAGTGTCAGCATGGAACTCAATGGTAGCTTTGGGTTTTGCCATCAGCCCACCTGCCTGGGGACTCCTCCCATCTCCTCCAGCTCACTTGTCCCTGTGACACTCCTGGTCCTCCAGCCTCCTGCCGTAGGCACACGCATTCTTGGGACGTCCCCCCATCCCTGGCTCCTAAAAGTCTGGCTTCCATTTATGTTAATTCATTATTTCATTCATTGATTGAATTTTTGGTCTCTCCTGCGGTTTTCCTTTTGTGGCAAATCTGCTTTTACAAAGGTGGGTTTCTCGTTGTAGCTTTGGTGGCTGATGGATTCCTCTGCTGTCCATCCTCCCTGCCCAAGGCGCATGGTCCCCAACCGCATCCCTACGTGTGGCCTCGAGAGCAGACAAGCCAGGGGGCCTTGGCGGAGTCCAGACTAGCGGCCTCCCGGCTACCGAGCTCCTGGGGACTCCAAAACAGCCATTTCACCGGCCTTTCTGGAGGCCCCGAGGCTCTGGGACACAGTGACCACTCTGCCCACTCTCGGTCGACGGGCGCCCGGTTGCTCGTTGGCCTTTCTGGTGATCGGCCATCGACCCTAGAAGGCTCGGTGAAACCCCACAGTTTCCAAACCCAATGCCAGCCTGAGTGGAGTGGGCCTTTTCTGTGGTTGCCAAATGCCAAGGACACAGACGGACACCATCCTGCCACGTGCTACAGATGTGGCACAGGATTCAGAGGGGGACGGAAAAGAGAAGTGGCAGAGCAGCCAGCTTGGGCCGGCCCGATGTCTGTGTGCCTCGAGGTCCACAGTCCAGCAAAGAGGAGAATGGCGCTGTCCCGTAGAGGGTTGAATGGCGGCCCTCCAAAATTCATGTCCTGAGAACTTCAGAGTGAGACCGTATTTGAAAATTGGGTCTTTCAGCCGTAACTAAGATAAGGGTCGAGATGAGGATAGTGGATAAGTCCAGTGAGAGTGTCCTCGTAAGAAATAGGAAAAGGCATCCAGAGACCGAGAAGGCGGACACGTGAAGATGGACACAGAAGTTGGAGTGACGCCACCACAAGCCCAGGAATACCTGGAGCCGCCGGAAGCTGGAAGACGCGGGAAGGATTCCTTCCCAGAGGCTTCCAGAAGGGAGGGGAGCATGGCTCTCTGATTTCCGACTTTTAGCCTCCAGAACTGTGAAAGGATACGTTTCTGTTTGGAGCCACAGAGTTTGTGGCAAATTGCCACGGCAGCCGGGGCCACCAACACACACCTAGTGCTCCACGTGTTTGCAGAGTCGGGGCGGAGGGAGCAACTACCAGGCTCTGTATTAATGGAATTCCCAGGTGTGACATAATAAAAAATATGTATTTAGTCTCTGCCCCCAGTTCCTGGCACAGCCGTTGGAATTTCCTGGCTGATAGGAGTGTCTTTTGTTCTAATGAGGCGACTCTTGGTGGGCACCAGCAAGACCAAGTCAGGGTTAGAAGCTGGGAGCTCCCCGTCCTCTGGGGAGGGGAGAGAGGCCAGAGGTTGAGTTAACAATTGATCATGCCTGTGTGATGGAGCCTCCATAAAAGTCCCTAAAATACGGGTTTCAGAGCTTCCAGGTGGGTGGCTGCATCCGCCTGTGGGACATGGGGGTGCTGCGCCCCGCACCATGGGGACAGATGCCCCAAGCACAGCGCCCTTCTGGACCTCGCTCTACCTTCCTCCTCATCTGGCTGTTGGCCGGTGTCCTTTATCGTATCTCTTACTGTATAATAACCAGGAAACATCGGTGTTTCCCTGAGTTCTGTGAATCATTCTAGCAAATGATCAACCCTGAGGAGGGAGTCATGGGACCTCCTGATTTAGAGCCAGAAGCACAGGTGACACCTGGACTTGTGATTGGCGCCTGAGGTGGGGGTAGTCTTGTGGGACCCAGCCCTTTCCCTGTGGGTGTGCACTAACTTTGGGTAGCTAGTGTCAGCATGGAACTCAATTGTAGGACGCGCGGTGGTGGCTGCAGAGAACTGGAGACCTGCCCGGTGTGGAAGCCCGTGCATTTGGTCCCAGAAGTTGTGCACTGAGTGTGAGTGTAGAGAAAAACCGTTCATCCTATCATTTCCCCCTTGTCAGTGTCGTAAATGGCACTAATTGATAGTCTGATGTTAAAAACCCTGTATGCCTCGTGTAAACTCAATTCCGTTAAAATGCACCGCTGTTTCGTGTGTTGTTGGACACAGCTTCTGTTCAGGGTTCTCACATTTACACTCAGGACTCACATGGTTTGTGAGTTTTCTTTGCCAGCTGTCCTTGTTGGGTTTTGGTATCCAGGTTATTATATCTTTATGAATAGAGTTGGGGAATGTTCCTTGTCTTTTAATTTTTGGAACATTTGTGATATTTTATGATTATTTCTTTCCTGAATATCTGCGCATTCTGGCAAAGCAATCTGAGCCTCCAGTTTTCTTTGTGAGAAGATTTTTGCATGAGTGCTTAAATGTATTTATTGGTGGAACACGACTATTCAGATTTTCTCCTTCATCCTGAGTCAGTTTGGTAAATTATGTTTTTCAAAGAAATTGCCCATTTCTTATAAATTTTCAATGTGCTGGCATAAAGTTGTCTATATGTCAGTACCTTTTTCATGTCAACAGGAGCTGAAGTATAGCTCCTTTTTCATTTTTAATCCTGGCTATTTGTGTCTTCCTTTATTTTGTTTTTGTCGTTCTTACTAGGGGCTTGCCAGTTCTCTTAACCTATTAGAAAACAAACTCTGCAATCTTCTCTAGTGCATACGTGTTTTCTCTGACATTCAGTTTTGCTCTTATCTTTGATATTTCTTTCCTTCCTTTTTGGAGTTTATTTTGCTGTTAATTCTCCTTATTTCTGGAGATGATCAAATCATTAATTAATTCTCAGCTCTTGTTTTTTTTTTAATGTATGTACTTACGATCACATATTTCTCTCCAAACCCTATAGCAGACATAGACAGTACACATATTGTATGTCTTACATTTGCCTTAGCATTCAATTCAAAATATTTCTAATGTTCATTGTATTTCTTTTTCGAGATGTGGATTCTTTAGAAGTATTCTTTTAAAATCAAAACACCTGGGGATTTTTCTGGTTATCATTTTCTCGTGATTTCTGTCTTAATCACATTGTGGTCAGACAATACACCTGATATATTACAACCTGGAAATCTGTTGAGACTTGCTTCATACCTCTGTATCTGATTCATTTATGTAAATGCCATGTGTGGTTTCTTTAATTGAGGTAAGGGTTTTATTGAGGCACACACAATGCGGGCTACAGGTTTCAGGTTTCCGTTCAATGTGTTTTGGCGAATGCACACATCCATGTCATCCTTACTCCTATAAAGTTATAGAAAATTCTAATCATCCCAGAAAATTCTCTCATGGCCATTCACAATCGGTTTCCATACCCAATCCTCCCTCCCCTCCTAGCAACCAGGCTACAGTGATTAGTTTTGCTTGTTCTGGAATTTCCTATAAATGGGATCATACGGTATACAGTATTTTGTGTCCGACTTCTTTCGCTCAGCATAATGATTTTGAGATGCATTTACGTTGTTGCCTACATCAATAGTTCAGTTCTTTTTATTGCTAAGTAGCATTCCCTTGTATGGTTATGTGAGAGTCTGTTTAGCCATTCACCCGCTGATGGACACTTTGTTTCCAATTTGGCTATAATAAATAAAGCTACTATAAATATTGTAGGCAAGTCTTTTTTTTTTTTTTTTGAGACAAGGTCTCCCGCTGTCTCCCAGGCTAGAGTGCAGTGGCGGCATCATAGCTCACTGCAGCCTCAAACTCCTGGGCTCAAGTGATCCTCCTGCCTCAGCCTCCTGAGTAGCTGGGACTACAGGTGTGCACCACCACACCTGGCTGGCTTTTTTTTTTTTTTTTTTTTTTTTAGAGACTGGGTCTCACTGTATTGCTCAGGTGGGTCTCAAACTCCTGGCCTCAAGCAATTCTCCCACCTCAGCCTCCCAAAGTGCTAGGATTACAGGCATGAGCCACCATGCCTGGGCTTGTTATTTTTTTCTTTTTTTCTACAGCTCTTACATAAATACCTAGGAGTGGAGCACTGACCATGGGGTGGATGTATGTTTACCTTTCTAAGAATCTGCCGAACTGTTTTCCAAAGTGGTTGCACCATTTTACACTGCCCCCCAGCAATGCATGAGAGTTTCATCCGCTCTGCATGTAGCCAAGACTCAGTGCTCTCATTCTTTGCAATTTTAACCATTCTGCTAGTTGTGTGTGTTTTGAAAGGATTCTATGTCCTGCACATACTGGGAGCACTGCGTTATATATGGCCATTAAATACAGTGTGTTAATCATACTGTTCAAATCATTCATATCCTTATTCTTTTTTGTTCTATTACTTTCTAAGGGCCACCTTAAAATCTCTTTCTCTGTGTTGGAATTTGTGGATTTTACTTTCATTATTTCATACCTTACTTTACATATTTTGAGAATATGTTAAGAGATACAGACAGATTTGGATATCTCCTTATGAATATTGGATATAAGTTCTTAAGAGTGTATTTTTATTAGGATGAGTCATCAATGAAACACGTGACAGCAATTTCTCGAATTCCTGGGCCCTCAGTGTCCCCTCTCGGCCTTTGGTCTCCGTATCTCCCGCTCACAGCCGCTCTCTCCTGGATTCCTCCCTCCCGCCTCCAGCCACGGCAGCAGGGGGCTGAGGCAGGGACGAAGTAAAAACTCTTAAATGCAGTTAAGAAGACAAAACAAAAATGGGTCAACCAAAGCTAAACAGTTAACCTAAGCCAGATAATCCATATATTCACCGTTTCCTGACTTGACTTTTCAGAAACCGGACACCATCCACAGAATTGGTTCCCCTTAACCTCCCGGGAAATGGCTCCTCTCTCTGAAACCCTGTGGCCCTCCTGGTTGAAGCTCCCATTTCCCAGATGGGGAAACTGAGACTCAAGAAGGGAAAGATACTTACAGGAATCCCTTGAGTGGAAGGGGAAATGAGGAGGACACTTCAAACAGAACCTGGGTTTCTCTTAGACTTTATTTCTGGATTTAGGGGAAGGGGACATAAAAGGTGAAAAACCAGCTTTCTCTAACACTGGTAACGTTGAGTAAACATTCTGCCACCAGGGGGCACTGTATGCAGGAAAACATTCCAGGTGGGATTGGACCCCTGAGTCTGGGGAGGAGGGGGCTGGAGGCCTGGACCCCTGAGTCTGAGGGAGGAGGGGCTGCGGACCCAGATTCCTGAATCGCTTCTGCTGGACATATGTGGGGGTCAATTTCACGGGCCCCAGTCCCGGTAGCTAACTGGCCTGGATGGTTTTCTCTATCCAGTCAGTGAATTTGCAGAGGTTGGTGTAGACGCCTGGCATGCCCACTTGGCCGCACTGGGCTTGTCCAAAAGACACGAGGCCCTGCAGGGACCCGTTGCAGATCAGGGGACCCCCAGAGTCACCCTGTTGTGGAGAAAGAGAGAGAGAGAGAGAGTCAGAATCCAAAACGCACAGGGGTGGAAATCGATGTGGGATGGGAGAGGAACCAAATAAGACCCAGCAACACGGCCCTTGGAAATTCCATCCCGAGCCCGGACCTACCTCATCCTGCTCCCCTATGTCCTACCTCTGATGTCCTGCCAGCCGGCTGCTTCTCTCCGGTTTGCTGTTGATCTGTCTCTGTCTGTCTGTCTCTCCTGTGCCTCCCTCTGTGACTTGTTTCTCCTAGTGTCTCTGTGTGTCTCTCTATCTCTTTGTAGGTTCTAGATGTTTCTTATTTCTCTCTGTGTTTCAACTCTGTAAGTCTGTCTGTCTCTCTATTTCTCTCTGGTATACAGTTGACCCTTCAACAGCATGGGTTTGAATTGTGTGGGTCCACTGACGTGTGGATCTTTTTCAACAAATACATTGGAAAATTTCTTGGAGATGTGCAACGGTTTGAAAAAACTTGCAGCCGAACCGCAGCCTAGAAATATCACAAAATTTAGGGGAAAATTAGGTATGCCATGAGTGCATAAAATATAATAAATGGATTGTTTATGGTATCAGCGGGCTATTGGCAGTTAAGTTTTGGGGAGTCAGAAGTTGTACGTCCCCACGTTGTTCGAGGGTCAACTGTATTATTCGGTGTGTGTTTCTGTCTCCCTGTGTCTCTCACTATTTCAGTTTCTTTCTTCCTTTACTTCTCCTTAATCCTGTGTCTATTTCCCAGTTTCTCCCCGTCTCTCTCTCCCTGGTCACTATCTCCCTGTGTGTCTCTCTGTCCCCGCGTCCCACCGCAGTCCCCGTGTGTCTCTGTCACCCCCTTCTCCAGCTGTCCCCGCGTCCCCGCGCCTCCCGCTCCTCACATTGCAGGAGTCCTTTCGGTCCTGCCCGCCGCCCGCACACAGCATGCTGGGGTGGTACACAGGGTCGTAGAGCTCAGTGCACTCCTCCTCGGCCACCACGGACACATTCGCGCACTGGAGCACGGTGGGCAGCCTGCCTGGGACGCAGAGCTCCGGGTCAGCCCCCGCGGCCGGCAGAGGACCCCTCGGAGAGGGCAGACCCTGCCCACGAGCTCACCGTCCACCAGCAGACCCCAGCCAGAAACGAGGCAGGAATCCCCAGCGCTCGGGCACAGGGAGGCCACGCTGATGTTCCGGATGGTGTCAGACTCGGACACTAATTCGTTCAACCTGATGAGCATGAGGTCGTTGGCGAGGAAGGGTTTGTTGTACTCTGGGTGCTGTATGGAGAGGGTGGCCTCCACCACCCGGCTGCCCGGCTCCTGGTGGGCCTCGAGACTGTGCAGGCCCAGCCCGACGGTGTAGGAGCTGGGGACACGGAGGGCAGGTGAGTTCTGCGTTGTCGTTGTCCCGGCTCTCATCCTCAGCCCGGTTCCCTGCCCAGACCCCATCCTCCTCGCTAAGCTCCGCGCTGAGAGCTGCTTAACCTTGCTCTCAAATCCCCATTCACGATAATCCGGGACAAGAGCTCGCCATTGCTCGCCGCGGACTCAGCAGCTGAGCTGGGATTTCAATCCAGGACTCTCCGGGTTCTTCGGAGCTCCGGCCCCCTCGCCCGCCCCTCTGGACTCCCGCACCCAGGCTCGGCTCCTTCCCCCCAGAGCCGTCTCAGCTGTTCCCCTGCACCCCGATACTAGCCCCCCCGCCCAGCCGGTGACGTCCAGGTCCCGCCCCCGGGCCCAGCCCTGCCCTGCCCACCCCGCACTCACTCCTGGACACAGTGCGCGGCTGACAGCACCCACTGCGGGTGCACCAGGACGCCCGCGCAGAAAAATTCGTCGTCCAAGAACAGTGCGGCCTGCCAGGGCTGCGAGTGCGGGATGCAGTCCTCGCCGTTGATAATCTGGCCGCCGGCACCGGACGCGCGCGATCCTGGGGGCGGAGTCAGGGCTGGGGGCGGGCCCAGGAGGCCGGCCCAGGGCTCCTGGGGGTGGGGTCACGGGGCATGGGCGTGGTGAGGGCTTCAGGGGCGGGGTCACGTCTGGGGGCGGGCTCAGGGGTCCAAGGCTGGGGTCCGGCGCAGGGGCGTGGGCAGCGCAGTGTCCCGGCCGGGCCTGCTCAGGGGGTGACATCCTAGCTGTCATCATTCAGGGCGTGGTTAGGGCTTCCCCCGAGGAGTCAGGGCTCACAGGGGTGGGTTAAGGCTCGGGGGCGGGGTTGTGGGTGGGAGCCGGCTTTAGGGTCGCTTGGGTCAGGAGGTGCATTTCAGCTTTGGGTCGCAGATCCATTTTTGGGACTCACACCACACACACAGGCAGAGTGCCAGGCACAGTCCCCAGCACAAGGGGAGCCCGCACACAGCTGGGCGGGGAGGGGCGGACACAGCCAGACGCTCAGGCAGTCGGTCCCGCAGTCACGCCCAGCCACGAGCCCGTTCGCGCAGAAGCGGCGTCATACACACAGTCGCGTGACTCGGCTCCTGGGGGTCCGAGGACCGAGGACCCAGGAAGCAGGCACAGACTCCCAGCAAGCGGCGGTGGCTCACTCGGAAGCACTGTCTCCCGCTTATCCGCCCCTTGCTTTCCCCGCCTGGCCTGCATCGCCACCCCGTTGTCCCTCCACCCGGTATTCAGAGGCACGAACCGCCAGAGGCGTTCACCCAATCACACACCGACCCTCGCAGGTCCAACCGCACACCCCGCCGCACCGTCACCCACGAATTCACCGCGACTGGAGGAATTACACGTGCACAACCACCGGGAAGCAGTCACATGCTGCTGTCTCCCGCGCAGCTTTACGGTCACAGGCGGGACACTGAGTCATGCCTGAACATCAACAAACGCTGTGCCCCCAAGCACAGACGGTCACACACGCACACTCAGATACCTGTGACACCGAAGATGAGGTACCCCAGGAACAAGCCCCAAGGGTTTCCCGCTGTGGCCACCATGTCAACACCTGAGGATGAGACCGGCACTCAGGCAAAGCTGGGCGTCCTCAGCCCGGGTCTCTCCCTCCATCCCTCCTCATCCTTCTCTTCCCGGCCCCCCGCCCCCGCAGGCAAGAACCTAGACCATCCCCACCCCAGAGAGACAGAGAGATTTAGAGACAGAGAGACGAAGGGAGAGGGAAGTAGGTGCAAAGCGAGGAACAGGGAAAGGGTCTAGCCATCCGTGAACAGGGACAGGCGGAAGCCAGAGAGGCAGAACGTTTAAGAGATACGCTCAGAGACAGGCTGAGAGTTAGAGACATGGAGAGAGAGATTCAGAGACACAGAGAAAGAGAGAGAGGCTGAGGGGTATAGAGAGGGAATATCTATTAACTAGGGTAATATCTCGCTGTCAGAACCAGAGACAGCGAGAGACCTCTTTGGAGAGAGGAGGAGGCAGAGGGTCCAGAGGCTGAGAACCGCAGTGACATGCAGGGGCGGGAGAGCCAGGTCGCAGACTGCAGCCTTTTAGGTGGTGACCACCCGGCCTCTTACCTGCCCCCTGTGGGCTCCTGGCTTCTGCTGCTGGGCTGCGCTCCCGCCTACTGCCTCCTGCAGGGGCCCCCACGGGGCTTATAAGCAGCGTCGTCAGCCTGGGCTGGCCTCCCCCCAGGGGCACATTCCAGGGTCAGGTGCTGCCAGGCCAACTCTCTGGCTGCCTGGGTACCAGGCCGAAGTCAGGGGGCCCCGAGGGCGCTGGGAGCAGAGCCTCAGGGGGGAGACCCCTGCCCTGCAGCCTGGACTCCGCTTCCCGTCTCTCCTGGTTCTCTCCCCCTCCGCCACCCACCTCTTTCCCTTTCTGTGCTTCCCCAGCAAACTTTCCAGGGTTCAAGTCCAGCCTGCCCTTTGGGACTTGGGCAGGTGCCTGCACCCCTGTCAGCCTCCATGTTCCCATCCGTGAAACCAGGGGGACCGTTCTTCTCATTCCCAAAGTGGATTCCGAGAGACAAGGCGCGGACAGCGGGCAAGGCCTTGAGTCTCCCGCGGCCAGAGCGGGGCTGGCGGGGATGGGGGCAGACCCCACACGGGCAGATCCCACAGGGATTTAGATGCCAGGATTAAGGAGTTTGGGTTTTATTTCGGTGCAATAATGGATGTTAAGCACGAGGGTGGAGGGAGTGGTATGATCTTCTTTGCTTTTAAAAAACATCCAACCTGGAAAATGGTGTTGGAGTGAGGTGTCATCAGCGCAGGGCGGCGGGGGGGAGCGACCGCCCGGGGTGAGGGTGGGCGTGGGGTGGGGGGCGGGGGCGACGTGGCCCGGGGAGAGGAGACGTGAATGCACGCGGGCTTCATTTGCGGGCAGAGCCAACGTCCTGAGCGCTGGGTGGAAAGTGGGGGCGGCGGGGGCGGGGGCGTGGGGGGAGGGGCGGAGCCGGGGGCGCGGGCGGGAGCGGAGGAGGAGGGGCGTGCGGCGCAGAGGTGCAGGCGGAGGTCAGGGCAGGTGAGAAACGGCGGGGAGTCACCGGGGAGAGGTGGTGTTTAGAGCCATGGGGCCGATGAGGTCACCTAAAGAATGGGTGTAGACCGCAGAGCCGGCGAGGGCGAGGGGCGGCGCCCGCAGATGATGATGATGAAGCACGAATGTCGCTGAGTCTCCCCGTCTGTCTCCGACCCTGTCTCTGTCTCTCTCTTCTCCTGTCTTTGTCTCTCCTTGGCTGTCTCTGTCGCTCTCTCCGTAGCTCCGTGCCTGAATTTCTCTCCCTCTGTCTCTGTGCGTCGCCCCTTTATCTCTGCGTCCCGCTGTCGCCTTTCTTTCTCCATCTTTGCTTCTCTCTGCAGTGGGCTCTGTCTCCCTGCTTGTCTCTGTTTCTGTGTCCTTGTCTCTCTCTCCGATTTCTCACCGTCTGTCCACCCTTCTAGCTCTGTCTCCGTCTGTCTGTCCGTGTTCCGCCTCCCGGTGGCACACAGACCCCTGTCCCGTGCTGGTGGCAGCAGCTCTGACCACCAGGACGGGGTGGGGTGGGGGTGGGGGTGTTGCCGGGAGGGCTCAGGTCTCACAGCAGCCAGATGTGACTAAGGTTGGGGTGGCGAGAGGCCGTGGGTGGGGCAGTGCTTCGGGACAGGGACGGGGGCTGAGGGAAAGCATGTGGCCTATTCCTGTTCTGTGTCCCCTGCTCATGTCCTGTCCTACCCGAGGTCAGGCAGCTCTGCCTGAGGGAAGTGGCTCCTGAGAACAGCTCCAACTCCACCCAGTCCTGCCACCCTCCTCCTCTAGGCTACCCTGTGGTCTGTTCCATGTGCCACTCACACTTTTCCCTTCACCCCCTCTCTCCTCATTTTGTCTCAGCTCAAATATCACTTCTTCCAAGAGGCCTTCCCTGAGCCCTCCCCCAGTCTAATTCAGGGTGTTCACTTCCTATTTTTTTTTCAGCTCATAGCATCCTACACGCTTCTTTAGAGCCCTTGGCACAATATACAGAGAGATATTGTTCGTGTGTTTTTTTCTACCACCTGTTTCCCTCACTGGGGTGGCCACAGGGCTTGCGTCTGTCATGTTCACTGATGAAAACTATCCACCGCGGATGTGTTGAGTGGATGAATAAAGGGAGACAGAGAGACAGAGGAAAAGATGAGCACTGATGGAGAAAAAAAATAATAACAAACAATAATAATGCCTTGCTATTATTTAAATAACCTTTAAAATATAGTAAATTAATTATTATATAGTTAGGTCAAGAACTGACTATTTCAAGTATATGTAATAACGCATTTATTCCTCATAACAACACTATCACCTAGATTCTCTTAAGAATTTTGTTTGACAGATGAGTAAACTGAGGCACAGAGCAGTTAAGTAGTTTGCGCGAATTTCCGGAAAGACTGAGGCCAGAAGAGATGAGGATGGACAGACAGACAGAGACGGATGGACAGAGCAGGAGAGAGCTGGGCACATGTGGAGCGATATGGCCGGAAACGTAGGAAGACACCGAAAGACACACATTGCAGGAGGAAGGGATAATAATAATTTAAAAAATAATAAAAGATCTGACATTTACATATCACCTATTCTTTTCTAGGTGTCATTGTAACTGGTTTATACACATTAAAGAGTTTTAATCTTCACAAATAACCCCATGAGGTACTCATTATTATGCCCAATTTTATGAAAGAGGAAATGGAGGCACAGAGAGGTCGAGCTACTTACCCGAGGTCACACAGCAAAGCAGCAGTGTATCCGGGTTACCTGGCCCTGAAGCCCATATTTTGAGCTCTCTGTTATGCCGCCTCTCTCCTGTATGTCAGGAAACAGCCCCGGAAGCTGAGGGACAGGTGGGCCTTCCTGAAGGGACACAGATCATGGTGGCCCACCCAGGTCCACCATCCCTTACCTGAGTCACCTGCCCTCAATCCCACCTGCAGGGGAGGTGCAGCTGTGGCCAGAGAAGCTGGGGGCATTGCAGAGGAGGAGAGGGAATGAGGCCACAGAGGGACCCCCCACACAGAGCGCCCACTCTTACTGTACAATGGAAGAACAAGCCCCTTCTCCCTCCTGCATTTGGGGGCTGGCTGAGCCAAAACAAAGAGTCAAAATCTCCTGGACACAGCGGAGCAAGAGGCTACCAGGTTAGGAACGTCGTCTGCTCTGAGGCCCCCAAGGCAGTCCTGGCCACTCTCTGCTGGGGCCCCCCAGTGCAGCCTTTAGGAACTGACCCCTGAGTTCTACCTGGTTGCCTTGGGGACAGATGGATCTGAACAAACCTCAAGGGTGGAAGGGAGATGCCGCCCCTGTCTTATTCAATAACCTAAAGCTAAGTCCACAAAACTTGGTGTGAGTGGCTCCCTTTCCTGCTCTGTGCCAGGAGAGAGAGGCTGGACCGAGTGGTGCAATCCTGGGATCCCCTCCAAAAAGTGGGGAGGACAGACAGAGGGACTTTGGGATAGAGAGAGTTGGAGCTCACTCCAGCCTGGGGGAGGTGGGGTCACAGAGAACACAGTCTGATCACATGCAAAGTGGGAGGATGGCTGGGGGGGGGGACACCCTGGGGGCATCTCCCAGACCCTCTGCAGCAACAGGTGAGAGAACCTCAGCAAATATCAAAGGACCCTTGCAGACCAAAGGGTCTGCCCCCATCTTTCTGGTCCTGACCAAGCTGAGTAGTCAGTGATCACCCTATGAGGATGTAGGATGGGCAGGGACCCCAAAAGTAGCTGTGACATTTCCTGCTGGGTGAGTGGGGGGAGGCAGTGGGCTTGGAGCAGATTAAAATCAATTTAGATCTGTGCTGGCCACTACAGTGGCGGCCACCAGCTACAGTGGCGAGTGTGGTCAAGGAACTGGCTTTTAAATTCTAGTTAGTTTTAATTCATTTAAATGCAAACACTGATGCCTGATTCAGTTACTGGGAAAGTTTTAAGTACATTTGGAACATCTTGAATGCATAAATCTACTTTTTCAACTTTCCATCTTATAGACTCTAAATGCAGATCAAATAGTTCTGATGCAAATTTAACATCCGAATTGAGATGCACCGTCAATGAAAAATATACACTGGATTTTGAAGATCTGGCATGAAAAAAGAATGTAAACTCTCTTATTATTGATCTTTTTATGCTGGTTACTTGTTGAAATAACAACTTGGATACATTGGGTTAAATAAATGTTACTAAAATTAATTTCCTGTTTCTTTTTCCCTTTTTAAATGTGGCTACTAGAAAATCTTAAATTACGTACATGGCTCATGTTGTAATTTTACTGGACGGCGCTGATTTGGAGCAATAAGGAATCAAAAGTTAACAAAACAAAAAGGCTAAAGTGGTATTAAGTGGCGAGTGAAACTGCCAGAAGCAGTTGGAACTGTTCCAAATGCACGGTGAGGGTTTTTATGTTTGTTTCCTTTTTATTTCTCTACTTTGGCTACCCTGGAGTGTCGCCCGGCTCTAAAAAAAGCTCTGTAAACAGCAGATCCTTGTCTGGACTAATCTGCAATAGCTCTTAACTGATGCAGAAATCCTTTTACATGTAAGCCTGATCCCAAAGACTTCTGATCACACTGAGAGTAGAAGGTAAAGGCCTCACCTGGGCCCCTATCCCCTGCCTCCTCCTCTCCCTTGGTTCCCTCTGCCCTCATCTCTTACCCCTCCCCCTCACTCACTCAGCTCTAGCCTCCTCCTTGCTCTTTGAATATGTGAAGCATGTTCCTGCCCCAGGGCCTTTGCACTTGCTGCTTCTTCTACCCAGACTGCTCTTTGCCCAGATCTCTACCTCACTCACCTCTTTTTCAGGTTTCTCATTAAATGTTCCCTCCTCAGAGGGGCCTTCCTTGTCCCCCTGTCTAGAGTGACTTGATCTCTTTACACATTTTTTTATTATCAAGTATATAAATCTGCATTAGTTTCCTGTTGCTGCTGTAATAATTACCACAAACTTAGTGGCTTAAAACAAAACAGAGATGCATTATTCTTTTACAGCTCTGGAGATCAGAAGTCCAAAGTCACTCTTACTGGGCTAATGTCAAAGTGTCAGTAGGACTGGTTCCTTCTGGAAACTCTAGAGGAGGCTGTTTCCTTGCCTTTTCCGGCTTCTAGATGTTGCCTGCATTCCTTGGATTGTGGCCCCTTCCTCATCTTCAAAACCAGCAATCGCATCATCCTGACCTCTGCTTCCCGTAGTCACATCTCCTTCCCTGACCGACCCTGCTGCCCCGCCTCTCCTAAGGACATTTGTGGATACCTTGTGTCCCCCCTGGGATATTACCGGATCATCTCCCCATCTCAAGGTTCTTGGCTTAATCGCAGCTGCAAAGGCCCTTTTGCCATGTGAGGTCACATGTGCACAGATCTGGGGGACTCGGATGTGGTCATCTCTGGGCAGGGGCATTGTTCTGTGTGCTGAGAACTCACAACACAGTCAGTGATCCACTTGCGTATTATGTCGGCTTCCTCTGCAAGACCACGAGCCCTGTGAGGACAAAACATCCCTGCTGAGGCCACCATTATATCCCCAGTGCCAAGAACGGTGCCTGACACATAGTAGTTGTTCAATAAATATTCACCGAATGAACAAATGTCCCCAAGGACAGAAAAATTAGTGCCCTTAGGAACAATTCATTTACAGTAACAGAAACGATGTTGAAACTGTTGTTGTGTTTTACGCTGATTTAAGAGACAGACTCTGGAACTCAGACTGTCATGGTTCAAATCTCTGCTCTGCCCCTGACTAGCTGGGTGATCCTGGGCAAATTGCCACGTGTCTCTGTGCCTCAATTTCCCATCTGTGAAATGGGGGTGATTGTAGCATTTATCTCAGAGATGAGTTAATACACACAAAGCAGTTGGCTGTGTGCCTCACACATATGAAACACTTCATAAATGGTAGCTTTTATTGTTATTATCCATATTACGCTGCAAATATCTGAAACAGCATTTGACAAAATGTTGTGCAAACCTGAGCACAGGGGATTCATGTGTTGTTCCAAACAGATTTTAAAAACCCAGCAACACCTTGGAGGACTCTTACTGTCGTCACCTGCGTTCACCTTGAACTCAGGGAGTGAGGATACAGTACACAGGTCCCATTTCCGAGCGGAGTCTTGACTTCATCCTCCTACCTGAACAAATTCAGCTGCCAATTTGCTGATCAAAAGCAGGTTCCCTTCTTAAAGGGGAAAACCATGGTTGGTATTTTCTCTCTGAAACGGGAGAGGAGAGCCTTATCATTTCTGGCTCCAGAAAAAGAACATGCTTTCTGGTTCTGAAATAAAATTCACTGCAATTCCGCCAGTCTCTACCCGGCCATACATCTGGCTTTTTTCATTTGTTTGTTTGCTTTAATTGGTTACCAGTATTCAAAGACTAGGAGATTTCAAGTTTCTCTTGAAGAGACCAGGGCATGGGTCAAGGTCATGCCGCATCCCCACGTGGCCGCAATCCATCATCAGCAGGCTCTGAGTGGACACCCCCGGGCACGCTGCGGTTTTCCCTGCCCCCCCAGTCTGCTTCCTTATTTACATTTCCTGCCTGGCCCCAGGGGGTGGCTGAGTCTGTGACCCCGTGGAGAAAAAAAAAAAAATAGTGGAGACAAGGACACAGAGAGCCGTGGCTAAAAAGAGATCAGAGGGAAAGCGAGTCACAAACGACAACGCGACAACAAAAATAGTGGTACGTCAGGGGGGGGGGGCCCCCCCCCCCCCCCCCCGCCCCCCCCGCCGCCCGCGCGGCGGCGGGGGGGGGGGGGGGGTGGGG